>JAMAKC010000070.1:0-125371 GCA_023628735.1 Trichoderma sp. PF4103 | reverse complement strand
CCCTAACCTAACCCTAACCCTAACCCTAACCCTAACCCTAACCCTAACCCTAACCTAACCCTAACCCTAACCTAACCCTAACCTAATTAATAAATACTATATATACTTATTTCTTACTATATATACTTATTTCTTAGTCTTTATATTTTATAATAAAGGAGATATAAAGAAGTGTTACTTAGAGAGTTTATTAAGTAAGTAGTAATATATTATAAAGCATATTAACACTTTTGTTAACTGCCTATAAATGTTTCCCTAGTCTAATGCCACTCCGGGTGATATTCCGAGATCATAACCTCGTAGCTATTATCTTGCCCACCTTGGTCTGATATGCTGTCATGCTCAACCTGGCGGGAACCATGAATTATATGGCGCCGCGAACCGGTTTCATCATCAGTGCTCTCCTTGTCCTCGGAAGGATCGTGGTCGTCACTTGCCGAAGCACCCGCGGCTTTCGATAGCTTCATATGTGTGCGCTTGCCACCGGTGCTGCCGCCAATAGTGACGAGATTCACGTCTCGCGACCGTTCAGGAGTGCCATCGGTATCAGCCAGGGACGGCGCTATCAGACGCAGGAGGTGGCGCAGCATGGGCATCGATCCAGCGATAATGCCCAGGTCACACTCAAGCACAGTCAACATGACGATCTTGGCGATGGTATCTATATCACACCAAGTCAGTCTTTATCTCAAGCCACCAATGGTTCTGGGTCCGTAAGTGCAGGAGCTCAACATACAATATCTTTCAGTGGGCGCAGTATAAGCCCATGTGTAGCTGATACGAATGATGGTGGCCACCGATGCCAGCACACCAAGAGACAGGATCCCCATGGTAATGAGCTTGAGTTTCCTAGGCATCTGCAGGTTGCGGAGTAGAAAGATAGGTACCAGTGCTGTGCTGAAGTCGGTGAAAATGTTGGCGGCCGAGACAAAGTACGAGACATTGAGGATGACTGTTTGGCCCGAGGTGCAATCTCCAGGCTCGCCCCAGGCTGCGGCCACAGGTTTGCACTGAAATATGGCCACGGGCCAGGATATTTGCCAGACGATCCAACCCAAAGCAAATAGTGCCCATAATATACGCGTATACACCACGCCCACTCCCTGAGATAGCCGGAGGAGTGTCCATATAATGCTCGATTTGATGAGGGCGCCGTCCAAGACATATAGAAACTGCCAGATAATGGTCCACAGCCCGATGTGGAATTGCATACCGACCGTGATGACATCGTCGTGCGAACCGATGCCGCTGTAGGAGAGAACGATGACGGCGGCGTTATGCGCGAGATTGAGCAACTGTCCGGCTCGCAAATTGATGGTCAGTAATGGAGAGCCAAGCGTCCTCGTCTGCATGTCTGTAGAACATACCCAACCAGCAAGCATCAGCCAATCCTCGACAGAAAACAAGCCATGCGATAGGCGAATCCAGAACCGCAAAAGCACAACAACGCTTGAAAGAACTGTGAAGACGATGGTCACCAGCATCAAAGAGAGCGCCAAGCCCTCTGGCTGTATTGGCTCGTACACGGTCGTCGTTAGATCTTTGGCCATTGTGTCTTGCGGCTTCGCATGCCAAGTCTCAGTTCTTGACGTATACTTGAACAGCCAGAGAAGAGAAGACGGGAAAACTAAAGGTTGGGTTCCAAGACTATGAATAGAGCACGAGGCAAAGGTCTCCAAAGGGGTCTACATCCCAGTGCCGCCCGACATCTGTTTCGGAAAGCTAGTGCCCTAGCCGGGGGTCGGGGAAGCAATCTCGAAAACGCGGAACGGGGGTGTCTATTCCAGAACAGGTTACAGAGTACAGGAAAAATGTAAGGAGGATTTGATCTATGGTCATACCCATGAATCCTACAAGACACAATACTTGCCTTAATAACTACGGAATTGCACTGGTTTCAGGAGCTTGCAATCGGTAGCAAAACTCTTTGTTTGTCCCATGTCGGTACGTAATTCCTCCCCGTGAACCACAGCTTCCTAGACGTCAATCAGCCAGCAACCTGCGATTCACATCACGAAGGGTCTTTATCCTGGAGTGATTAGACGCCCGGGAGAATCAGTTCCAGCGCTTCTATGTGGACATGTTGTCGACACACTGGCGAGCTGACCCGAAGCCATGCATATCCCAGTCCCGTCGGGCTTCGCATAAGAAGCAGACAAAAGCGTCGGCGTCTTGGCCAAGGGCCGGGCGTTGGTCTTTTTAAAGGTGTATATCCTTTTTTCCCTGTGCGTCCTCAAAGGACTCCAGAGATGCTGGAGCCTGTGAATTGAAGAGGTTCTCGGCTTATGATCGTTGCCGAAATGTGGCCTTTGAAGTCGCAGCCTTGGAAGTTGTTGTCACAGGGTTTGTCGCTGTCATGTAACCAATGAAAGAGTGCTTTGCCTCAGCGACTGACTCCCAGTGTTCATCCTACAGGCTAAGAGTGCTAGCATACCACGTCCTTCAGGCATCGCAGTTATAGGATGATTTCGTGTAAGCGAGTTACCACGACTGCCAGCAGTACTATCACTGCTAGAACAAAATAGTACAAGTACGCTCGGCATCGTCTTCTGCGCTAGCTTGTGGTCCTACACCGCTATTCCGTAGAACGGCTAGCCGTCCTGGAGTTTCCGTGAACTAATCGTATTGTCAAATATATGGAGCACTTACAGCCCGCTTCACTAGCGAGATGGTTCGTGGATATACGACGCTGAATATCCGTACTTCTACGTCGGTAGGCAATCCCGGCTAAGGCACCGTATGTATACGAGGACGGACGAAAGAAGGCTTCCATAGTGATCCTTAGTCGGTACTCCGCAATACCACAGTACAGTCACCGCTGGCTTAAGTAGAACGTAGCTACGGGGCAGACTGCAGATCTTGACGAGCGTTAGGGGTAACAGAGCGGCTTTGGTTACTTATATAAGACGGGAGACTCCCCGGCCACAACCGATGCTTCGACATTCCAGAGAGCTACCCATCGCTTATACTCTCCTCTAATTTCGCGTTGAGTCTCTTAGCAGTTCCCTAGCTTTGCGGTCGCCCAAGCACCGAACGTGTCGAGACAACAAAAGCCCAAGAAGACAAAAGAGAAGATGGCCGAGGCAAGCGAGCAACTCCCAGCAATCCCCTCGGATATCACTCCAGAGTGGTTAGGGGAGAAGCTGGGGCACAAGATCAAGTCTATCGAGAATACTTCGAACATTTGGGGTACAGCCAGCAAGCTATTCTACACCATTACCTACGAAGAAGAAAGCAACGAGGAGCGGCCGCGGCATATTTGTATCAAGGGTGTGTTCGACCCCAAGATGATCGAAGCTCAGCCATGGACTGTCAGCTTGGCTCAGCGAGAGTCCCAGTTCTTCACCAAGGTGGCGCCCAACGTCAAGAACATGATCTTTCCCAAGAGCTGGTGGAGCGGCATGAGCGACAAGCAGGGCATTGCTATCATGAACGACTTGACCACTGAGGGATGCACTTTCCCCACCGAGACTGCGTCATATCCCGTCGAAAAGGTCATGAACGGTGTTGAACAGCTGGCCGGCCTTCACGCGCAGTACTGGGGCCAGAGCCAGGATGACCACCCATGTAAGGAAAAGCTACTACTCCTCGGCCCCTCCCCCCTCCCCCCTCCCGACCCTCCTCCAAGTCCGCTCCCATCTGGATCCACCACGGCATCTAACAGAAGACAGGGATCTGGAACAATTACGACCCAGCAATGAAGTTCATGTGCACGCCATGGGACCAGGTCGTCCGAACGCCTGGCCGCCCCCAGCTCCCAGAGTACTTGATGGATGGCACGCGATGCAATGAAGCTTTGGACCGCTACTACGCGGAGCGCAATCCGAGATTTCGTACGCTACTACACGGCGATACCCACATTGGCAACGTCTACTTTACATCTTCTGGGCATATTGGCTTCCTCGACTGGTCAGCCTTTCACTTCGGCTCGTGCTTCCACGATGTTGTCTATCACATGACAGCCATGCTTAGCATCGAAGACCGCCGTGCCCACGAGATGGAAATCCTGGACCACTACCTGGAGACGCTACACCGACTTGGCGGGCCCAAGTTTGACCGCCACAACGACCCCGAAGTCATGATCGAGTACAAGCGATCCTTCATGACCAACGTGATTTGGCTCATCTGCCCCGATGGCCTGCAGAGCAAGGAACGCGTGGCGGTCCTCTGTGAGCGTACTGTTGCCACCTACGATGACCACAAAGTTCTCGATGTCATCCTTGGTCAGCCCAAGCGAGCAGCTTGATGGGAGGCCCCTGGCGTTGAGGATGTTCGCAGTTCATACTGCTTTTAGGGGGAAAGACCAGAAGCAGGCTCATCATGAAGTGGTGCACGAGCATCTATAGTAATCAGTTACTCTTTTGCCAGTTGACCCTGTTGGCTGGGCTCCAGATTGGCATGCGATCTCATCATCCGGATCTGACCCCAATGCAGCTCGAAGACAACGGCTTAAGGCCTGCATAATCTCCGTATCCCGTCTCTTCGGACTCATGCTGGCGCTGTGACCTTGTGCAAGCAGTGACTGACGCTTGTCGGTAGAAGCGGGCCTCGTCTGTTCCGTTCCATTGTAGCCTGTCAAGATTATGAGAGTAATCAACGAGATTATGGGACAGATGTCGCATTTCCAGATGCCTTGAAGACCCTTTCGTCAAGTGTTCTTCGGTATTGCAACTGATAACATGCGTACATCAAGCAGCTCTTATCTCGTCACAATATCTCGTCACAATCCTGGTACAAACAGGTTGTCCACGGATTCCAAATAAGACTGCACTGCAGCAATCTAGACGGGCGTGAACACGAGGCGCAATGGTGGCAGTGTCAAGGTGAAGGTGTCCATGACGTCCGAGTCGAACTTCTTCGCAGCATCTGGATCGGCAAATGAAACATTGTACTGTAGCGCTATGCGGCCGAGGACCATGCGCATCTCCATCATCGCGAGATTTCGACCAGGACATGCCCACTGCCCCCGCGTAAACGGAATCCAGGGAGCTTTTTCAGTTGACAAGCCGTCCCATCTCTCGGGTTTGAAAGAGTTTGGGTCTGACCAGAATCGCGGGTCTCGTTGGAGAGTAAACGTCGGAACAGCCACCACCGTGCCTCCGGGAATGAATTCATCATCAATCATTAAACCCTCTGGCGGTGCGACACGAGGCAGGCCGCCTGGGACGGAAGGCTTTAGCCGCAAGGTCTCCTGGATAACGTAGTCGAGGTACGGGATCCTGGTCTCACATGACCAATCGTGTATGCCTCCTGGAAACTGATCCCGAAGCGTTACCTGGAGATGTCGATAGGTATCCGGGTTGCGGGCAAGATAATAGAGCCTACCAGGTTCCTTGCGTCAACCCAAGAATACCCCATATCGATCATGCACAGACGTGGCAGATGCACGAGAGCCAGAATAAGGAGGGACTTACGCATTTGCTAGGGCTGCGCTGGTCGTGTCGCTGCAAATATATGATGAGCATGACTTGTTCGGAAATTCCCACGACAAGTGCAACTATACCTTCCCGCAATAATGAGGAGACGAGCATCTTCCTGAATCGCCATTTCACCAGGCGGAGCTGAAGGGTCTCCCTCGTTCAGCGCCTTGATTAACCAGGATATTATGTCTCGAGGGTCCTGATTCTTCAGCGTCGCTGCCTCGCTTGCCACGATCTGATTCGCCTGTAAGCATCGTCGCCAGAACAGTGGTGACTGCGGACAGCTATGCGGTTTCAATCTCACCTGGCGCTTTTCCTGGAGTTGCTGGTGGCACCATGCCGTGAATCGAGAAAAGTTCGCTGCTGCACCAGGCACTTTGGAGATCATGGATAACAGCCACGGCACCGTGCCTAACACCCCAATGGCTAGCATGCTCTCGTGAAGACCTTTGATAGCCGGATTCTCGGTCTCCGATTTAAGCATGTGGAAGTCCTTGGAGAATCCTAGCGAGGAGTTGTCAGCTCAGGTGCCGCGAACAAGTTGGCCTTTGCGGGGGGCACTCTCTGCCCGGCCCTCACGCACCAATTTCGCCCATCACGTCAAAGCCAAAGAACATGGAATATTCCGTCACGTCCATTGGGCGGCCGCCATGTTCCGCAATCTTTGACAAGAGCAGATCTACTTTATTCTTGATCCGCGGCGCGTAGACGGCCAATGCTTTGCTGGAGAATGAGCACGTGAGAAACCACGACGGTAGTAATCGATTGATCCCCATACCTCGAAATCCGAGGCCCCTCTCCCAGATCCTCTTGCGGAGCTTGTGAACTTTCAGAACCCGAGTCGAAATCAGCGATATCTTTGTAACATCATTTGAGACCTGCGCGTACCAAGGTGACCTTGTTGTCCTTGTAGGGGTCTCATAAATCACATTTATGGCAGACGCGCGGTTGATGGATAGCTCACGAGGGCCTGGAGTTTGTTGTTGAGGGATTAGTAACGGAAGCAGTTGGGCGGATTGATGCAGTAAGTAATGTGTGACGATACTCACCGACGCGAACAATATCTCCATACTGTTCATGTAACTTTTGGATGTCTTCAAATGCTTTGACACTCTTGGCCGCGTTGCGCAGAGCATAGAACCTGGAAAGCTTGGCGATGGCAGGGCCCGGGAAGCGGTTCAAAGGATGAAAGAATGCTCTGTAGGTCAGGATGCTGACCGCAACTCCGGTGTTATACGCATTCGAAATGAGCAAAGTGCGACATGTGGCTAATACTATACCGTAGCCACCAATTTGTGTATGGGCAATGATCAAAACGGCAACCGAGCCTACAAAGATAAACAAGAGCTGCCAAGCATAGCCATCAACCTCAAAAGGCCGGAAGATTAGGTGGTGAGAGGTGCCTCCAGCCACCAGTGAAACGAGTGCTGCTGCTTGCCATGATGTGCGGCAAGCTGCGGCAATGACACTAATGATATTCAGAGCCATGCTGAAGGACGTCGCGATCACCCCGTAGAACGGGCGCGATAGACACGTTGATAAGTTGGAAAGATGAATCAAGGAGCTAGAGGAGGAGAAGTATTTGGCACGAAGGAACTGTCGATCATAGATGCCAGGAGTGCATGGTGTCAATGGACTGGTAACAGTCGGGAATTTGCCTAAATGCCTCTCTGCATCCACCTTCGATAATCCTTTGTGCTTTGTGGAGCATCCCGCAAGGGTTTAGCCTTGAAACCTGTTGCTCGAAGAGGCATCCCACGGGGGCCCAGGCGAAGTCAATCGCAGCTGGAAACAACAAGCAGCTAGGTACAGAATGGCGGCTGCTTCTTTAATCAGTCTGGGTCGACTGTATTGGTCTTGTCACTCTACCTCGAGAGGCGGGAGGAGGCTATAGGTTACGCTGGGGACTTGCATGTCGCTCTACGAAGTAACGTCATCCACCAACGCGACCACTTTTGGGTTCATGAGAGCGTGACATAACATGCCGCCGGGCAATATTCAGGAGTAGCTACGCCAATCTACGATGGAACAACATCCAGCCGTTATATACAGCATGCAAAGGACCAACAACGAGTTGGCAAGTGGAGTTGAGACTCAGACATGTTTATATGACAGCTAGAACATAAGCGAATCGCAACAGTATCCAACTGTAGCCCTGTATCATGTCTTATGAAACGTCGTTCTCAAAGTCTCTTGCGCAGGTATCCAGCCATAATCACACCTATAAGTACAGTAAGAGTGCTCTACAAAACAGGCAATCGCAGGCTGGTTCGGCTTACTACTGTTATCTCTATTTCTCTCTCCCTTTGGTCCTATGTGATCTTGGCTCTGTAAGGCTTTTGTACGACTTTGTCTGCTGTCCTTCTATGTGGACTCTTATGCGAGAAGAGATGGAAGACCTCCGCACGCTGTCATATAATTTGACCACCCTGCTCTACTTGCTTGCCATGGCGAGCATCGGGATGCGAATATAGGTGCAAGGCTTCTCCATGAGGTCGTTCGGATACGATGACTGGGCTATGTCATCATTAGTAGTGAATATCCGAATTCTCAGCTAGAAATCTGACGTTTCGTACGCAGAAAAGAATGGTCTGAAAGCGAACAATATCAGGCTCACTACCTGTCTGTTCTTCTTCACAGGCCAGCAAGCGATCTATTACTTCTTTCTACAGTATGGTGTGGAATGTGCGTTTGGGAGAACCAGACGGAAGATGTAAATGCTGAGGCATCTCTAGGCATATTGCACGGTTTATGACCGATCATCCGGAATGATTCGCCGTGCTGCGGAAGGTAGGTACATCTCGTTGCCCTTGATCATGTCATATGCCGATGCTAATGAGATCTGAATGCATACATAGGGCCTATCTTTCGAGGGATTTCAGTATGTTTCCATGCAATTTGCTATGAGCCTGTGCTTCCTCCTCCTCTTCTTTCGACTCTCCGGTAGTATATTATTTTTGCGAGCTCTCTGGGCAACAGTTGCGTTTCATGTGGCTTGCACACTGGTCATCTGGCTTCTTTATGCCTTGCAGTGTCGACCCTTGAAGTCGTTTGATGCTCCAGACCTATATACGGATGTTTTATGCTTCAGTACGCATATGTCGGGTCCTTTGCTGACTATGTACCGAGGGTTATAGCTAACGTGATGGGGACAGAACCTCTTCTGTTCCATATCCCCCGTGGAATTTATAGGGAACCTATAAGTATAAGAGATAATCAACGCTTACAATTCAACCGGCAACAGCTACTATGCCCCTGACAAGGTACACTGCTAACGCACACCACCTCACAGAACATGTTTGAAGATGTCTGCATATCAGCTCTACCTCTCCCGGCCATTATGAGGTTGTAAATGTTCTTGGGAAGGAGACTGGCAGTCCTGGTGGTGCTCACCACAGGGGGCTCCGCTGTGCTCGTCAGTAGCCTGCGCGCCATAATACTTATCGAAGTCACACTCGGGTTTGGATGGCGTGGAGGTCCTGTTGCAAGGCATGATATGTTATCTAGGCTATGAAAGGTTGTAAAAACAGCGACATCCAATAGGATGTAACTTAAGATAGAAGGAAACCATAGCCCTTATATAACACTTTTTTCACTAAGCTTATTATGAACTACCATATCAGCCAGCCGCGATAGGTCAAGGTCCTCTTGATGCAATCAACAGCCGTCATGTGGTCTAGGGAACTGTTTTTGGGGGTGGATGCTTGCTCCTGGACTTTGGTATTTTATACCGGTTATCAGGCAGAACACCAATCGTAGGTAGATATCACTCAATATGCCGAACGCCGGACGATCAAAGGACAGCCCCTCTATGCATGCCTAATTAAGCGACCCCTGCGGACTTTTGTAAAAGACGACGCTGGGCCAACAAGGGCCCGCTCAAATGGCACTGTAATCCTAATTGTAAGGACACGAAGCACGCATAAAACCATAGTATGTACAAAAGCATTTTCATCAGGTAGACAGTGCTACTTTACTAGTAGTTGACAGTATAAATGCAACCTGACCTTACAGTTTGTTTATCTAGAAGCTCGCACTGTCACTTAACCTACACTCATTCACACCGAGCTTTGGTGACATCGTCGTGGAATGATATATCACATCTTTTTGCGGAGCTCATTTCGTCTCCATACGATACAGTGCTCGCTCAAGAGTCCCCGATCCGTATCCGCAGGTCCGGATCCGAGATCCGAGCGGCTTGGTGACCACAGATGAGCAATAGGTCTATAGTGGAAACAGACCGTTTTGGTTTGGGCACCGCTTCCATGCCAACCATACCTCACGTCCTAAGGCAATATAGGTTATGACAGTGGGTCTTGAAAGGTCCGGACTCAAGGTAAGTGAGACACCGAGCTGAACTGTCAGTAGGTAAGTAGATTCAGCAAGTGCAGTGCCGCCTCTATAGCGCACCTTAGAATTGGCCAGTAAACTATTCAACTCGTGTTGAATGCGACCATCTTTGGACATGGCTTTATAGCTCGAGAATCTCGCAACCGCGGATTCGTAGTCAGGGAATGAGATAGTACTATCCACTTCTACGGCAATGTTTGACCTACACTTGAGGCTCTTTAGACGAAGTCACCATGTTCCTATTCTTTTTGCCACGCAATGATGTGGAAGCCAAGCCGCGTGATTGTACTTTGTCCTTGGCGATGGATGTTTTCCCGGTCGAAACGGTCAAGCCAGGACGCAAGGCGGAAGGGGAAGAATAAACGTACTACTGGCGCCCAGTTCAATTCGCAGATGAAGGCGCGGCCAGTCATGTATGGTGTAGGAGAGGTGCTTCAAGACCCTGCGTTATATCTGCCCAAACTATAATGACCTTGCGATCAGAACGGCTGTTGATTGAGACCTAGCTTATTGCTGTCTGCGTCTAGCTCAGGCGCCCTCTCCTGAAATGTCATGTCAATACTGACTGTCTTTTTGATCCCCATAATCTGCTCTTCGCTACCATCGCTCCTGTAGCTTGTCTCGAGGTCATTAATGGTGACTTCGAAGTCGCCGCGCCTCTTCGAACGGGTGGATTGGCTGTTCCACTTGTTGGATGGTGCCTCTCTGCCATGCACACCATCGCTGAGTTCATAGGACTGGTCATGCTTCGTGGAGCCGAAGAGAAAGGGTATAAACCGGGCCAGCGGCATCCTTAGAGATGGTGCGCAGGCGCAGATAACGCCGACCGTCGACTCTACCTGGGTCCATATGACAGAAGTCCCAGTTGCCCATGTGAAGTCTAGTATGAAGGTTGCATTGAAGTTGAGGCTTATCAGACGCTCGATACTTGTGATGGTGACGCTTGAAGAGAAGTTAGGAGAGCGATGCAGGCAATGCGGTGGGACACTCACAATGCTCCAAGAACAAACACTGCTAGAATGCTGATCTTGGCCCGACGGTTCATTTGCAATTTGAGGATCACGGGTATGGGTAATACCAGCACCAAAAGGTCCATGAGAGTATTCCAGCCTGACTGGCCATACCAGAAGGCTTTGATGTTAATACTAAAACTGCGTTAGGAGCTACGCCGTCCAAATCACACAGGGCAGAACTGACCAAGTACCGGGTATAGTCTTGTCCCAAGAATACTGAACTGGGTTGCATTGAAAGATGGTTGTGAAGCTCAGAGCGACTAATCCAGCTGCTATCTGTAAAATCATCGCCCAGCAGATCATTCGAAATTTCTTTTGGGGAAAAATGTCGAGATAGAGAAAGAGGAAGGATAGCTTGGTTATGGCGACAGTGTTCTTCACGAAACACTGGAATATAAAAAAGTATAATAACGAGTAATATCGCTGCTCTGCGGTGAGGAAAGCTGCATGATGGCCAAAGCCCCATTTCACGATTGCTGAATCCTGTCTTTAGCAGACCGACACCGACTCTGGCTCAAACAGGACGCAGCTCACCAACCGAAATGCAAGACACTTGGATAATGTTGAATATCTGCCTTTTATATCAGCCATTTTTCAGAGCATCGTTCCTTTAGACAGCTCAATACCAGGCATATGAGAACACAAACATCTGCCTTGTTGAATGTGCGCCCGCCATTCTTGATGCACCGCCACCATACACGGAATCCCACGATACATATGGCGACGACAAGCAGCGGGATGTTTACAAAGAGGAAGGTGTAGCCATTCTTCGTATCCGGCCCGTCGGGAACGGTGATGGCAGTCGCCGTCATGGTGCTTGTCGTGGTAGACTTGTGCAGGTACGGGAGAGATGTGAGAGAAAATGCAGTCGTGAGGAATGAAGTGGTTACCAAAGGGGGCTATCCTGATGTGATCTACTGCCACTTTGCATAACCTACCTCTGTTTTGCTCTCTAGACAAGGATTCGACGATTCAGTCGCACTTGCAGCAGCTGATCTAAGCAAGTCCGCTTCTATACCTAGGGAATTTACTATTGTCGGACAGCGAGACATTACTCTTCCGCTAGGCTCATCCTTGATCCCAGCTTTACAGATGATATGGGCCATGCTTCATCCGAATCCGTTGCGTCCCCAGCCTCAGGGGGGCTGCCCTAGCGCTGGTCGAGAGATATTACCACGATGACGATAGCCATGTCAGTAGAGGCCACCATGGGCATTGAAGTTGAGAACACAGAGCAAGCCATGGCATTGGCAATGAAATTGCAACAAGCCAACACATACCTCTAAAATAATGTTTCTGGCGGCACTAGTGATCATGACGCCTTTTCACGCGGCTGATACTGTTACCGGAAGGACATCAGTCATGGGAGCAATTAGACGCGTCCTTGGAAAACGTCCGGCATTACGCAAGAGAACGTTTCTGGATTCTCAGCAAACATGCAGTCAGGTGTCATCAGGCTAGGTCCGTTCCAAATACTGCAGCCACTTCACATTTGGCGATACAAAATCCTCTGCTTTCTGTGTAAACAAGGAGTTGAGTGGACATTGCCCCCGGATAGGTGTTCTCCGACGCGATGGCTGAAACATACCCTAGAGAATGCAGTCTTTTGCCTCTCCGTGCATCGACCTGGCTGCAGAAAGGGGGCTGCATGATCCAATCATATAGCCGGCCGACGAGAGTGGCTAGAAGGGTCTTAGACTGATATGTGACCAGTCGGGACTGTTTATTGCCAAGTCTTGTAGTGGCTGGATAGCTGTGATCCATTTGTGACACCGTTTGCGGTACTATAAAGGCGTTGTTGGCTCACATTCTCATCCTGGCTGGCGCAGAAAAGGTTTAGTCAGGCCGTGATGCCCCTGCGGTGAGCAAATATTGTCGCATGATACGTGAAGTTGTCCTTCCAGTGTCTCTCGCTCTCTCACGGAGGTTCTGAGCACAAAGCAGTTCGAGGCTCTTGGAAAATCTGCGGGCAATTGCCGCTACCACATTGTATATCCTCGTATACTTCATGTGATCCTATTGCGATTCGATCTTTCGGTGGACAACTCCGGGTTTTACCAGAAGCTGCAGTGTACTTCGTATCAGGATCGCTGTTCAAGGCCCGGCAACTCTAGCGTGAGGGCACCTCTATTCTGCAACGCATTTGATAAGCCGTGGGATCTTTACCCCTTAATCATGTCTAGAGCCTTAGTCGGAAAGTCCCATATGCGGACATAGAAGCTACCAATCTATTGCACGCGCCCAGCAGCTGAAGAAAGGCCCTGCATGAGAAGCTTGAGAGTTCTTTGGCTTTTCTGAGAAAGGGGTAGAGGTGAGAGGGTTAGCCATGCAGATGACCTGAGGGAATGTGTGTTGGTTGCAAGCGGAAGGCCCTTGTCCGTTCCTTGCCAGTGTAGACGCGTGTCGAGACTGAATGGAGCATGCTCCTCCCTCCTCCCTGCTGGTCCCATGCAGCCTGTGAGCAACCACTTTGAAGTTGACTGATTTTGCAGCGCTATTACACTCATGCTATCAGCAGCAAGGCCAGCTACTCCTAGGAACCGGTGAGGCAGAAAGGACGGAATCTGGCCGGGGATGTGGGGTGGGGTTCATTCGAAGCTGCGCTTGCTGCTGGTATTTGTAGTTGAGCCCTGCTCTACAAACGTCCGTCACTGGGGTCAAGTGGGCATACCTATACTATAAGTACTGCAAGCAATGCGGGCTTCATACCTGTCTGCCCGTGAGGGTTGATCGCCTCTACCGAGTACTCGTACGATTCGTAGGGCTACAACATGGCGGGCAACTGTCTCAAGGCCATGCCCCACTCGCGGATGCAAGTTGACAGACCGAGGGAGGGGCCCTACAAGGGTTCATTCGCCCAAATGTTCGGCCGAGAAGCTTAAAGTGAGACGTACACTTTGAAGATATAGTATCGGTGGCATTTGAGGGCTTTTGATTGGACAAGGACAGGCAACGATGGCGCCGCTATCGAGCTCGGGGAAGTGTTACGCGAGGCAACTGACCCCCGGCCATGGAATCGCACGGGCCGCGTCCGCCGGACATTCCATCTGTCTGAAAATACATGGGGAGGACCCTTGAGTCCTGGCCGGGGTAGTGTCCACATTCGCGACGTGAGCGTGACACTATAGACGAGCTACAGCTGAATCGGCGAGCCTTTAATGTGGATGGATGGAACGAGACTCGTCGATGGGAGGTGTTTGACACGTTATACTATGCGGGCGGATCTCGCTCACCTGCACAGTGTGCCATCACCGCCTGTCTGTCTGCCAGGGGTCTGGGCTAAAGTGGGCTTGTGTACTGTTGGTTGTTGCATGTTGCAGATTGTAGTGTTGCAGATGAACGGAGGCCAGCTACGGAGCACTATTGGCCGGAAGATGGGCTGGTGCTACCAGGTTGCTTCCCAATGCTGAGGGTCTCTCCTTCAGGCAGCATACAATTCTGCTCTCTGGTTTGCTTCCTTTTCTACAACTACACCGTGTCAACGCGCGGCAGAAGTGTTCTCGATCAGGACATTCACTCTACTTACGCGGAACACGATCATGGAACCGGATACAGAGGTCGCAGCAGAGAAGCCCTTGGGCCTAGTCTCAATGACACTCTCCGACCAAACGAATGTCGGCGCAACCAAGACCATCTCCGGTGCTGAATATCGTAGACTTATCTGGAAACTCGACGTGCATCTACTGCCGCCACTCTTCGTATTGTGGTTCATTTCGTTGATTGACCGCGTCAACATTGGCACGGCGAGGATCCAGGGCCTTGAGAAGGATCTTGGGATGGACCCTTTGTCCAACCAGTTCAACATTGCGACTGGTAAGCCGGGCGATGCCTTCCATGTGTCGCTTCAAGTCGTATACTCACCCGAGCCCCTCTAGTCGTCGTCTTCATTGGCCTCATGCTTGCAGAGGTTTGTCTTGACCCCAACTAAGCACACAATCCAGTATATATGGGATCCTCATACTCATTGCAAGTGCAGGTTCCAAGTAACTGGCTTGTCAAGCGATTGAAACCGGCAACCGTGCTCTGCGGAGAGTGCATAATTCTTGGTAAGGGACAGGAGTGCTCTAATCAACGAGGTTCTAACATCGGTAGGGATCTTCACCATTGCTCAGGGCCTGCTCAACAACTTTGCTGGCCTCGTCGCTATACGCCTCATCATTGGTATTCTAGAAGCGGGACTGATTCCCGGTTCCATATTCTTGCTATCAGCGTATTACCCACGATATGAACTTCAATGGCGAGTGAGTATGCTGCATGTTGGAAACGCACTCTCCAATGCCGTTGGTGGCCTGCTTGCCTATGCAGTGGCCGGCATTCATTCGTCCAACGGATGGCACGGATGGAGATGGATTTTCATCATTGAAGGCGTAATTACCATTGCTCTTACGCTTTTGTGCTGGCCCTTCATGAACAACTGGCCTGGCACGGCAAAGTGGCTGAAGCCGGCAGAGAAAGACGTCTTGGAGGAACGGATTCGAGTTGACGGCATCATCGGCCGCATGGACATCCTCAATCGCAGGGCAGCCATTCGATGTCTCACAGATTGGAAAATCTATCTTAGGTCAGAACGACTGCGTCATTGTATAACCCGTTATCCGGCGTAGCACGTACTGACAGCAGTTCCAGTGCCTTCATTATTATCGGGATAATATCCAGTGTGTACTCATGTACACTCTTCGCTCCGACAATCGTCTCGGTTCTCAAGCCTGGATCCTCTGCGAGGAAGATTCAGTCCCTCGTAATCCCAATTTTCGTCGCCGCATCAGCAACCACCTTGGCATGCGCGTATATCTCAGACAAATCGAAGCACCGCGCGGGCGTGGTGTTGGGAGGCTGTTTCATCACCATCATTGGCTACATTGTCATTCTGAACCAAGAGCGTGTCTCGGTTAATGCACGATACGGAGCCCTCTATCTCATTGCATCTGGCTCTTTTGCTGCCCTACCCGGAGCCTGGATCCTGCTTTTGAACAATGTTTCCGGATCCTACAAGACAGCCTTTGCGATGGGGATGGAGATTGGCCTGGGCAACGGCGGGGGCTTCGTTGCGTCGTTTTCTTTCCAATCCAAGGCCGCCCCGTTCTACTGGACGGGTTTCAGGACTACCTTTTCCCTCATGTGTATGGCTATGGGACTCATCTGTCTCTACACGGCTGGTCTTTGGTATGAAAACAAGCAAAAGCGTTTGGGGAAGCGAGACCATCTTCTAGAAGAAGAGGGCGATAATCTAGGGGACGCCCACCCTGAGTTTATCTACACTTACTAGAGATGCCAGGTATTTGAATTGATTGATGTTTCAATTTGACATGCCGCTAGCTTCAGACGTGGTGTCTTAGAAACTCTTGTTAACCAGTTTTACTCAACCTGGACCTCTCGCAATCATTACACGCAAGTCATAGGTCGCTTATCCTGATCATGGCATGGACAACGCCAGTAGAGAGAAGGACAGCTTATGCTTTAGACGAGCCACATACTGTAAAATAGAGATCATAGAAGGTCATCAAGGGCGGTTAGTCCCTCTCAACTATCCACGGTCAAGTAATCACGACTAATTGCGCCATCCATTGCGTAGGCGGCCAGTTCAGCGTACTCATACAGGGGCGGCTGGCCAGATAAGATCAATTCCTTTGCTACGTTAATGATAGCGGAGCAGGATGTAAATCTGACCACTTCAAGTCAGCCCTCCCTACTCCGAGCGTCACTGAGAAGCAATTTCCGAGACTAGGGTGGCTTCTCGGCTCTTCAGCTGACGGTAGGGCCACGGGCTAATGATAGAACCTCGATCTCCAAGTAGACGTCGTCAGTCGCCGAACTTTTTGACTTTCTAGAAGTATCACATCTGGTGAAGCCTATGAGGCCGTCTGCAGGCCCTACGCCAGAGCCTCTATTGGCCGTTGCCATATCTGTACAGAAGGTCTAGAACGCCGGATCCCGCCGCAATATGTAAATCCAAGGCGGAAACGAACACTGTTGTTAAGTTGTCACCAGGGTGGTGGACGTTGTGGCTGTCCAGCGGTACAGCGTAAAGTCAAGCCAATGCATCAGACTCGAAAGCTAGGCACCCAGGACGAGCACGGCGTACGCGGAGAAGAAACTGCATACGGCTGCTGCTACGAGCATTGTACTCCTCATGCAGGGGCGGGCATGACCGGACCATCACCCCGGTCTCGCCCCGCCTCACAAATCCCTCGACGCTACCTTGGCATCGTGCCGTCCGTCGTGACCGGAACGACGAATGTGCGTCCCCGAAAGGGTGGCTAGCTGTATCGAACCGGAGCAAGCATAGGTAGTGATGTAGTCCTGCAAGCAGCTCTACAGTCATAATACTGTCTGCGAGCAACTTTCGATTTTGCACATGCAGTCGCCGCATTTCGAGCCACCGAAGGCGTCTGCTCACCTTCCAGGCAAAGATATCAGGGTTGTCTTGCTCGATTCTACTCCGAACAGTCTGCCATTATATCTAATGTCGTTGGAAGAGAGGATGGGTTCAGTACAGGACCGAAGGTCGATTGATGTAGCCATCGTCGGAGGAGGGATCGGTGGACTTGCCCTAGCCATTGGGTTACAACAGCATGGCCATATCCGAACCAAGATCTACGAGGCTGCTTCCAAGTTCTCCGAGATTGGGGGTGAGTTGCAGCACTGCTTGATGCAAAGAATGATGACGCCTTGGATGTCCCGGTGCTTGTACACATGCTGAGGTACCGTATCTAACTATCGAAACACCGCAGCCGGAGTGTTCTTCGGTGCCAATGCCATTCGAGCGATGAGCCTCATTCACCCCAGCATCGGCGAGGCTTATGCCAGAATATCAACAACCGTGGGCTGGGAGTCGAAGGCGGATACATACTTTGACTTCATTCTTGCACACGAGCTGCATGGCCTGCCTTCTGCGACCCCAATCATATCCCCCAAGCTCTCGACGACGGAAAGGCATAGCACCGCTCATCGCGCGCATTTTGTCGACGAGCTCATCAAACTAATTCCAAGGGACATGGCACACTTTGGCAAGCGACTGACTAATATTTCTCGAGACAAAGTCAGGGAGAAAACCGTCATGGTGTTTGCCGACGGCACCACTGCTGAGGCTGATGCAGTTATCGGGTGTGACGGGATCAGGTCAGTATGTAGGGATTTCGTGCTGGGCAAAGACAACCCGATATCGCAGCCGATCTTTACAGGAAAGCATGCTTACCGTGGGCTGATACCCATGGATAAAGCCATTGCGGCAATAGGCGAGGAGAAGGCCCAAAATCGATACATGTTCATTGGCAAAGGCGGCCATGTGCTGACCTTTCCGGTTGCGAATGGCAAGACGATGAATGTGGTCGCCTTCAGCACGACGAAAAGCGGAACCTGGGAAGGAGAATGGATCAAACGAATGGAGCGGGATGACTTGGCAGCCGACTTCGAGGGCTTTGGAGATGAGTGCCAGAAGATATTCTCGGTAAGCTCGGCAACTGCAGTTTGATGGTGCCTCGCGATGAAGCCTGCTGATTAGGCAGTACAGTTGATGGAGAGCACCGACCACTGGGGCATCTTTGACCTGTCCCCGAGTATCCCAACATATCAATCCAGCGACCTTCGCCTCACCCTGCTTGGCGACAGTGCACATGCCTGTGCTCCTCACCAAGGCGCCGGTGCAGGGCAAGCGCTGGAGGATGCGCATATTCTCTCCCATGTTGTTGGCGAATGCCATTCTCCGTCCGACCTGCTCGCTGCGTTCACCGCCTATGAGACGGTGCGAATGCCGCGTGCTCAGTTTGTGCAGTATCATGGAAGACAGCAAGGTGAACTGCTGGATCTTCAAAGGCCTGACATTGGGGATGACCTTGAAAAGCTCAAAGCGGTTATTGACGTCCCAATCAGAGAGATCTGGAACTGCGACCTGCGTGCCGAGTTGGACAAGGCGCTGGCGGTGATGAAAGCAGAGCTGGAAAGGCCCGTGGTAGCTCCAGTCCCATCAGGTTTGAGCAGTGCCTGAGAAGCAGCAGTCATGTTTCCTTCTGATGTGACTGAAGACTCATGTACGCTGCATCGAGGGCAGCGAAGTTCTGTGGGAATGGGCTGATGGACCCTGTCAATGCTGTCTTCCAGTCCACCGTCTTTATACAACGCTCTCTTTTACTAGAAGCAGTAGTATTGACTTCATCTGGCATCTTTGTATAACATGTATCTCTATCTCTATATCTTGGGACTTCCTTCACCTACTGTACCTATGATACGCTGTCTCGCGTCACTCGCGAGTACCACCATTGACAGGGGCGTGGACTGCCAGGGCGCAAGTCAAAGTAAGCCACAGGTATTGATCCCGCTTATTCCAACTTCTTCCAGAAATCTTCAATCAGTCCGGCAACCTCTGGAACCTTTTCTCGAACTACGGCATGCCCGGCCTGTGGAACTGAAACTGTGTTCTGCATGCCGATGCTGTGCAAATCCTGTTCGCTGACTATGTCGTCCAGCTGTCCAAGGATGCAAAGACTCTTAATGCCCGTCCTCGCTGCCTCGGCAAATTCGTGATCTTTGTCCAACACACCAGCGTCTCTGAACAGAGCTACTACGCTCGCAACGTGACCCTCATGGTTCTTCATTTGCCACTGCCGAACTGCCTCCGCTACCACCTCCCCTCTCTCAACCCTCTCTTTCCAGTCGGGCGGCACAACCAAGTCTCCGCCCTCCAAGAACTCCAGAAACCACGTTTTGGCCTGCTCTTCGATGCCTTCGCCGCCACGCAGGTAGCTTTTCTGCAATTCATTAAATTGGCCCTGTCGGACGAAGCCAGCCGGCGCGATCAGAACCATGGACGCCACGCGCTCTGGTCGAGCTGCGGCAAAACTCGCAGTCAGCGAGCCCCCGAGGGAGTAGCCAACAAAGTGGGCGTCTTCCCATCCGAGGTGTACCATTACAGACTCCAGCAGGTCGTGAGCGAGAGCCGCATCGTGTGCGACAAAAGGCGTGTCTGTGAGCCCGTGACCCCAGAGGTCAACGAGTACGCATTTGGCACCTGGAAAGCGCGCGGAGAGTGTGCTTGCTAACGGCTGCAAGCCAATTGCACACGTCTGGATGCCGTGAACGAAGAGCACGCGAGTGACGGGACTTGTGGTCTGGGCTTGTGTGACAGGTGAGGATGGAAGCTCGTAGAACGCAACGTTGCCGTGCTTCGTCTTCAGGAAGGTTGCTTGAGGCAATAACTGCCCAAAGGCTGCGACGAAGGCGCTTTCAGATGGTGCGGCGATTACACGTGGTGATTCTGTTTCTGAAGCTGTAGTTCCAGGGCGTGGCAGTACCACCAGCGGACCGGCCATTCTTGCGATCTGATATTTGAGCGGGAGGCTGTGATGGTACCCGGGATTCAACAGAGGGGCTTGACGTGACGCTCTCACACGGACGGGACTAACAAAGCTGTCAACACTGCGATAAGCAAGAAGAACACACGCGATTCTGGAATTACAAATCATCTCATACCTTACTTAGGTACGTTAGGCTGGTTTACGTAAATTCCTTCTGGAGTGGGCTGGTCTAATCAAGTGCCGGTAATGCCTTCTAAGTAAATACGAAAGGACGCCAAAGTCATTATGTCTTTGGCAAAGGTATAATTCGTCTCTTGTTATCAGATATAAAACACAGTAGGAAAACCGAACGAGAGCCAATTGATACAGACCTCCCCAACCTTCAACATCCGACAGTGCATGTATACAGTAAGACAGCCAGAGGCCTGGACGGTAGGCACTCTCCTCAGGATGAAATACCCTTGTTCGTTGTCCAAGAAAAAGAGCGTGAAGTGATCAATAACCTCCGGCAAAAGATTCAGACACCTAATCACAACAAATAGTTGTCTGCAGTACGGGCTTGGGCAGCAGTCCCTCACCTTCCCCGGGTCGCAGATCGATCGTGATGGAAAGCCAGTGGCAGGCAAATTTGCCAACCCCAGCGCCGATAATGATGCAGATGATAATGTAGCCGTTAAAGTACATGGCAAGTAGCATGATTATGTACGCTGCCCCAAAAGTGGCAGCATGGATGACTGCTCGTATAAGCTGCTGCAGCAGAGTTGCCCGAAACAGCAGTCTCTCGGGCCAGGCGGCTGAACCTCGAGGTTCTCCAACGGCGTGGGCGCTGGTCGCGGCCGCTTGTCTGTGCCACTGCCGAATGATGAAGTTGTCGTATTCCTGGGCTATTCGTCGCAAGAACTCGACCGAGGCAACAAGGAGAATTATGCCGATGCAAGAGGCAGCAAACATGCCTCTGTTCTGAATTCGCCATGACGGGGAGAGGAAGCATGCGTCCACTGTGTACCAGTTCCAGAGCATCTATATGCACGGTTAGCAAGCGGTGAGAAGTTTTCAGAAGTAAGAAGAAGCAAAGAAGAAAGAAACAAAGGAGAAAAGGAGAGAGATAAATGTGAGCGAGTCCTCACCGATATCTTGCATCTTGTTGGATCACCCTCATCGTTATCCATATCCATGGTGACCAATTGGTGCCGGCAGCAAGCCCTTATGGACGGATGCCCCTAAAGAAGGCCTCCCGGAGTAGCTTTGCAAGGAAGAATAGATATTCAGTACAGGGCGAATGTCCTCATCGATGCCGAGTAACTGCCCGAGCGTCGTATAAGTGATGCCGCTCATATATACCTAGACCAGGACGAGGTGATTAATTGGAATGTCGCCAACCTGCAATCTTCATAATCTCCCGCAAACTTGCTCATAAGTCCTCACCTGCAGCAATTCCCCACCTTCAAGCATACATCAAGAGCATTGCCATTAGCTTTGTTCCACCAACTCCGGCATTGCGTGGGTTATCCAGCAGAATCAGAGGCGGCCTTATTAGCTCACCAAGGTTTGGCTGGCAGAGCGCACCACCTTGAGTGATACAGTAGCCGCAAACGAGGGGGTATCACCACCCCTTCTGGCTCTCATCAAGTGGATAACATGACTCAAGCCCGCAAGGTGCTTATCGAGCTTAACTACAGCTGCTCGTCATGGTTATATTTGGTTCGGTGTGCTGCCATATGAAGTACGAACAGAACCTAACGCTTTACCAGAATGCTACACCACAGTGATTCGACTTCGCCCCCAACTTTATCGCTCTCACCATCGGGAGACCTGAAGAACAAGGCCATGGCTGGCTACGACTCTATACTCAGTGTTCGGCACATTCAGAACATGAGCGATGCCGCGCGGCTCGAGTCTCACTGGGGCTACGCAGACCGTGCGCTGCCTTGCACCAACGACAAGGGCTCCTGTGAGTACCTCGATCTGGTATACTCGGCCCATGATTTGAGCATGCTCTATGTTGGCGTCCTATGGGCGACAATTGGAGGCATATTGGTCTTTTGGGCGGTGCACCGCAGACTCGGTTTACCCTCACATACTCCAATCACACCATATAACACTCAAGAATCGACAGCTGTACGGCTTGGCCGCACTGCTCGGGTTACCATCCAGCGTTACCTCCTACCAGAATCAATTCTGGCAGTGTTTGGCCACACTACTCGCTTACAAGTCGTCACTCTCCTCAGCCTCATCGGCTACCTGACCATCTGGTCCTTCGTCGGCCTCGCATATCGGACCTGGGTCACACCGGTGAAAGACCTCCCAGGAGTATACAATACTCGAACTACGCTTGGTCCATGGTCCGATCGCATTGGAGTTCTGGCATACGCACTCACTCCCCTGTCTGTCATGCTTGCCAGTCGGGAGTCTCTCCTTTCTCTTCTTACCGGAGTGCCGTATCAATGCTTCAATTTCTTACACCGATGGCTGGGCTACATTATCTTTGCCCAAGGCTCCCTTCATACAATTGGCTGGTGTGTGACTGAGATCCGTTTGTATCAGCCCCAGCCCGTTGTGGCACAGCAACTCCTTGCAGAGACCTATCTCATATGGGGGATCGTTGCCATGGCTGCCCTCACGCTGCTCGCTGTTCTGAGCACTCCGTTGGGAATTCGGCTTACCGGATATGAGGTCTTCAGAAAGCTACATTATGCTCTGGCGATGATATATGTTGGAGCATGCTGGGGGCATTGGGATAAGCTCGAATGCTTCATGATGCCATCACTCATCTTGTGGCTTGCCGACCGCTGCCTGCGTCTCATCCGGACGGGAATACTTCACTATCAGATCTTGCCGTCTGGATTTGCGGCTTTCCGCTCCTGTTCCGCACAGATCACAGTCTTTTCGAACACCGAACACGGAGATGCATATCGTCTCGATTTCATGAACGGCCAGGATCCCTGGGAAATTGGCCAGCATTACTTTTTATGTTTCCCGGAAAGCAGCATTTGGCAATCACATCCTTTCACCCCGCTCAACATTCCCCAAGTGCAAGATGGGTTGGTGAAGCACTCCTACATTATTCGCGCCAAATGCGGAGAGACGAAAAGAGTTGCTGAGCTTTGTCGAAAGAAGCTTGGCTCCTCGCCTCATACAGACATCACAACCACATCGGTGATCCTTACCGGCCCATACGGAGCGAATATCATGGGGGAAATCGAACCACACAGCAACGTCGTCTGCATTGGAGGTGGCACGGGAATATCATTTATTTTGCCGGTTCTAGTAGGGCTATTGCGGTCGACACATTCCGTCAACAGAAGGCTCAAGCTAGTCTGGGTGATTCGGAGGGAAAGCGACATGAAATGGATCGAGCAGGAGCTGGAGGCTCTTCAGCGGGCACCCAAGGACAGAAGTCTGGACATCAGCGTCTTCATCACGAGCGACGTGGGAACCAGGATCGAGTCTAGTGGGGAAAAGATACAGGCATCTGAGAGCCATGACAAGAAGCTTAGGGTTGAAGCATCGGCTGGAGCCACATACGTCAAAGACACGCCCATATCGCTGCATCGAAATGAAGAGGCCAATGGCAACCGGCGACCAGATATCGCGAGGCTGATTGGTGAGTTCTTAGAAAGCACAGTTTCTGGGCCAAGTGTGGTGGTCGCAAGTGGTCCAGGAGAGATGATTAGCGACGTTCGCAGGGTCGTTGCGGGCTTTAATTCCCCGAGGAAAGTCTGGCGCGGACAGCAGCGGTATGATGTGAAGGTGATATGCGAGGACCGGCTAGAAGTGTGATGAAGCAGGCTTCAGACCCAAACTCGACATACAAAAACACTCAGAAACTGGCCTAAAGACCGAAAGAAGAGAAAAATCGCTTTAAGCATCTGGCTACTGCAGACCCAGTTCTTGGATCAAGTAGGCTATTTGAATAGACAGTGAAGCTCATGCCCCTCGAACGCTTTCGCGTCCTTTTTCCAAGCATTTACGAGTACATCTTTACCAGTCCGAACAACATCCTGGCCTTGTTCCGCGGTTCCCCAACCCGGCGTCGTTGATCCAATGCAAATCAGGTGGGCGCCGACGTGAATCAGCACACGGTAGGCGAAATCACCATCAGCTTTGCCATAGCCTTCCGTGAAGCCGTTGATGATCCATAGAGCGGCATCTATATCCTTGTACAGCTTTAGCAGCCATAGTTCGGCAATGAATTGTCCCAGGTCTTCGGCGGGTACACCGACTTGTGCCATTTCCCAATCGATGACCCTGACTGGAACTAGCCGTGGACCATCAAATGCAGCGTTTGGAAGCAATACACTGGAGTGGAAGAGATCAGCTTACATGTTGCAATGTTGCGGCAGATGGTGACTTATCAACTCGTTTGAACGTACTTCCCAGTCCAGAAATCACCATGTATTGCAGCTAGCTTGCCTTCATCCTCCAGCTCGACCGTAGCCATGCCTACGATCTGCTGAAGGACATCTTTGCACTCGTCCAGGAGAGACGGAAACATGCTCGCTCTCGCGAGCAATTGATCATAGTTGATGTATTTCTTAATGTTTCGCATGTCAGTATTCTTGGCGAATAACTCGCGCAGACTCTGCTGTTCTGGTCTGTCACTCCAAGCATGGAAGTTTCGCAGCCACCGACCCAAGTCTCGTCCCAGCTCAACGCATCGTGGCTTTACGAATGAGGATGTGGGAGTTTGGAGGTGACTGAGCGCGTAATCCTTGAGGTTGACAGCATTAGGTAGATACTCTTGGATTTGCGTGGAGCTTTGGGGGTCGAAATGATAAAGCTTTGGAGTTCCAATTTCGAACATGGACGATGCCACGGTGGAGAAATCCGAGAGTAGTCGCAGGCTCTCCTCTTCAATACCCTAATCATTGAGCATGCATCAGCGAGCAACCCCTTCTAATTCGGTTGTGGAATCCGGTTACGAACACATCGAATCATTTGAAGCTTGAAATCCGGGTGTTGAGCGACATATGCCTCGCCATGCTTCAGCACAACTTCTGTTGAGCCGTCTGGTAAAGGTTTCTGCAGTCTGGCGCGGTATATAAAATTTGCCGTACCGCCTGTGAGTGGTTCGAGCGATGAGACTGCGTAGCTTGTGCCGTCCAGCTCTCTGCGGACGGCGTCCTCAATCTTCTTCTTCGTCTCTTCTCCTGACATGGCAAATTCTCCAAATTTGTAAGGACGAAATTGCTTCTTCTATCAGCTGAATGAGGGTGGAATTCGTAGACTGCGTGCGTGCGTAACCGCGTGGATGATACACTTGTGGCAGACAATGACTACGAGGAGCAAGATAGGGGTTTCACTCCAAGTGGCGGATTGATAATTGAGTTGCCCTGGAGGTGAATGACGACGGCGGCTACACATATACTTGAACGAGTGCCTACCTATTGGGCGAGCGCAAACTTGGAGAACACGCCGCCTTGGCACCTGGCACCGAAGGGACGACACCCACGGGGGTTTAACCATCCAGCTGCTTGCCGGCGAGTGAGTCAGAGGAGGGGAGCACTACAGGTGTTTTTTCGGTGAGTCAAATTCGGAATCTGGGCTACCTACCTGGTCAAGTGCCGACAAATAGTCTACTAGCAGTAACGCACCTTGCGCGTATTGAGGAGAAGCCAGGAATTGACCAATGGCTAGAAGCGGCTTGGGGTCCAGTTCTGAGACGGCGTATTGGGTGCAATCCCTTGCAGCGCAGCCCGCCCACGATATTATTCGCTGTCCCCGCTCCCCGGGAACGGATCGAAGTCGTCAAGGCGGTATGTAGTATTGTTTCCGAGTCCGTATCTCCCCGCACATCTCGTCAACGACCTCAATCATTCACCGTGGAGCCGGGCGTAAACCTCGATTTGCTCGGTCTGCGGTAGTACTTGTATATAATTAGTGCTGTGATGGGGGCATTCTAATGGCACAAACATATCGCAGGAATGGTTGGACTCTCGCTCAGCGTTTATTATGGCAGGTCAAAGTGAAGTGTGGCCTATGTGAACGGATACAGGGTCCTCAGGCTTCAAGTTCTTTTGTATGCGTCCCTACTCCAGCCAGAAGGTCTTCATCGCCCTCGGCTCAACAGTCACCTTGAGACTGTTGCCGCTGATCTTGTAACGGCTTTGCAAGGTAACGTTGTGGCTGTTGTCGGTCAAGTACTCGCTCAACTTCCTCTTCTTGATCCCCTCCAGATCGATGCTTAGGTCGTAAGGAAAGTGAGCAGCGTTGATAACGGGGATCGCAACGGTTCCATTCTTATTGACATAGGCCGTCACATAGACGTTTTCGACGTCGCTTGTTGCATCAATGCGAACGGACCCGGGCCGAGCAAATCGGAAGTATTGCGCAAAAGCCCAAAGACGGGCCGATACTTCGTAACTGTCGCGATCAAGCCGGATGAGAGCATTATCGCCATTGCTGTTCTGTGCGCACCACCAGTGCGTATAGCCTGAGGTGTCACTGTTCACAAATGCGTTGTGCATATACAATGCCCATTGGAGGCCCTCGCTAGAAGATGGAACGTTAATATGCATGTAGCTTGAAGCATGTGAGCGGTACGCTCAATGGAAAACACGTACGCAAGCTGGCCGCTGTAATCCCAGGTGCTGTTCCATGGACCCGTGCCCTGAATCGTCAGTGTTAGTATAGGGTTGTATGGAAAATCTGGGAGGGCATCTTACGTCTGCCCATTCAGTCTGTATGTTTGGCTTTCCGCCGGCATTGAATGGGCGCTCTGGGTTGCTTTGGTAATTGTGCCATGTCTGGAGCCTCAGTCAGAACAGAACAGTCTTGCGCATGCGTAGGGTGCTAGAAACGGATCGGGGAACCGACCGCAATGTCAAAGTACTTCTCGCCGCCCGCCTGCTGGAGCTCATAAAGAATGTTTCTCTCTTGACGTGCTCCAGTTGCATCGCAGCAGCTGACGTCTACCTTTGGAAAAGCCTTCTTGATTGAAGGATAGAGGACCTCCAGAAAGTCCTTGGCCTGGTATCCATCTGAGAGCATGCTCTCGTAGGTAAAGGGATTGAAGTCCGGCTCGTTCCAAGCACCCAGCAGGGAGATGTCGACACCCTCTTGCTTGTAGAATCGGACATATTGCACGAGATAGTCCGCGTACGCCTGTCGCCAATCGTGCTCGCAATTGGTACCTCGAACACCGCAGATCTGGCCTCCTAGGTTTTCTGTCCCGACCGTCTTCATGCAGCCCGGGGCAGACCAGGCATCCGCGTAAATGTAAAGGTTCGGGTTGTACTTGAGAGCTGTCTTTGTGAGATTGAACTGACAGTTGTCACTGCCATCCCACACGTAGTCGAACTTGCCTTGTGGCGTCGCGGGACAGGTTGGCAGAATGGTGGTTCCGGGCGAGGAGCCAATATCATTCCGAAGAATGGACAGGCCGCCAATGTTCTCATCAAAGAGAATCTGGGTCACCTTCTGTTGGTTCTCAGGGGATAGTCCAGAAGACCCAAATTGCTGACAAGCGACCCCAAAAGCGCCAGAGCAACCCCCTCCGATCATCGTTTGGTAGGTCCGGCGAGCATTGACCTTGATGTTAGCCCTGTACTGAGTCTTGGTGTCGTATGACCATGCAGCGCTTTGACCCAGAAGGGCCAAGGCGACAGAGATGGATGACTTCATGTTGTGGACAGGGTGACGAGAGGATGCCCACGCAGGCAGATCGCTTGAGCTCTGCTCATTGAGGCCTTGACCAGAGGCCTGTCATCTCTCTTATATCAATTACGCTCATCGGTTTCCCCTCTCGCTTTGACTTCATCGTGCGATATTTATCCGGTCATGGTTTTGTTTCGTCCAGTTCCATGTCGTCAAGAGTTGAGATTGTTCATTTAGCCTTTTTATCCGCGGTGACGCTTCTGGGCGGATCGTGAACCAGGGGCTGAACCAGGGGTTAAACCGGCGTCCGTCCAATCACGCAAATGTCGACCAAGGACATTGTAATCCGTATGAAGTACACCGCCGGCTGTTAAACGGCTGTGTGTCTTTGGCGGGGATGTCGCTGCGGAAGGGCATCTGATGACCGATTCGTTTCGCCCTATTGGCGAGCAGTTTCTAGGTAAGATCCCACTTTCAAGATCCAGATCAAAAGGTCGCTCGAGTATCAGCTTTGGCGCTGACAGGAACCAATGGAGCCTACTACTTAAGGAAACGGGGAAAACCAAATATTAAGAAAAAATAAAATCAGAGCATTTTGTGAAGGTATACAGTATGTCTCAAGCTTGAAGGAGTGAGCCATTGAAGGGAAGTAACTACACTCGCATCATCAATACAAGCAGAATAGCAAGATAGTCCGTCGCCAAGAAAGGTTCCAGTTCATGATCACAGTTGTTTAATTACCTTCGGCCCAAGTCATCAATCGACCTGGCTCGACTGCTAAGGATCAGGATGTCTGAGGGTGAACGCTCATGCCTGAAGGTACTGTAATGTGGGGAGGCGTCACTGCGTCCTAGGAGTCTCGTAAATAAATAAATACCTAGCTTCTCAAAAGTTCGCTTCTTCCACAATGACGATGACGGATTCACGCGCATATCTATACTCGATTCCCTATTTACGCTGGCTCCGGCGTGGGTTATTAGTTGTAGACAATCACCGTCAGTTCACGCTTCATAGCATATCTCCACTGAAGACACCGATTTTGCATGTATCTTCCCTCAGTTGAGCGGTGTTGGTATTGATGCTGAGGTATGGTGGCGTTGACAGATCCCACCATTGTATGAAACGCTCCATCGTCCCGGCAATTCGGCAACGGCTGGCACTGTCGGGACTTTAACCGATGCACCCCACAAACGTTGCGGGTGCAGACGTGTAGGGGGAGGTGACACTTGTTCATCTGATCAGGGATCGCTCCCCCGAATCATCAAGCCATGTGGTTGACAGTTTTAATCATAATGCTTGGCCTTCTGAGGTGACAACTGAGTCGTCGCCGAGTCCAACCTGACACAAGTGGCCCCTGAGAAACATATTGCTTACCAGCGTGCTGCGAGGTGATTGCAATCCTCATGTACGACCACCCCGGGATTTCGCGTTGTTGATAGGCCGGGTGCTGGGAACCATAGGCAACTTGGCAATCTAGAACATCCGCTTGAAACCGAGTTGTTGATTGCTATGTAGGGGACTCGTTGCAATTACAGTAAGTTTCTTATTGGGCTTGTTCTCGGGTAGCTGTAGATCTAATGACGTTCGCTAGGTACCTTACGCATGAATGACTGAGACAGCTGCGGGCATATGTGCAACGGTAAGGTAGTACCTAAGTAGGCAGCACATGCACGTAGCCTCTCACCACATGTTTGAAGCACTATCTTGACTGCATCATTATCCCACACAAGAGACCCCTCGCCCAGGGCATGCCTCTAGTTTTGACCGAATTGCACACCGATGTCAATGTAGTAATAGTTGGGGTCTCCTGTGGCCGGGGGAGTGAACGTCTTAATGGCCTGTTCGTTCACAATCTGCTCCCCCGTTGGGCTCGTCAGGCGTATTCCAACGGGTAAATTGAAGGGCCCGGCTCCCTGAGGAACTACCCAGCTGCCATAACGTTCTTGTGGGCGACTGCTTGTATAGTTTGGATCATGAACCAAGGCTACCCAATCGTCGCTATCTGCGCTCTTGATCTCGATCTTTGTGACTGACCCGGGCCCGTTGGTGTTGACTGCCGTGAGAGCAAAGTAGTACGGCCCTCCGCCGCTTCGAAGCCAGATGTAGGCGTTGCCCACTTTGGGGCATGGGACTCTCCTATATCGAGTTGGAATGACACCACTGGTCAGTGATCCATTGCCCTGCAAGCGGCCCATGGCAATGTCAGACAGGTCGAGATGAATGCTGTCGGCAGGAAGAGGACAGCCGTATTTGAAGTCGATCTCCCCGCAGTGATCGGCGCCAGGGCCGCCTGTCAGCTGTTAATCAGGGCCATTGAAATGATGCACACAATAGATAGGTAGGTTTGAAGGCGGTTTCTTACAGCACCACTTGGAGTTTGCGCTGCATGGGCAGCTGTCGACGATCTCGAGTGTAATTGGATCCGTGTAGCCAGCTTCCTCCACAGCATAATCGGACCCATCCGGCTTTGTTTGTATCAACTCGATGCACTCGCCGCAGGACAGGTAGTTATCGAGTGCACCCGGCAACGACGACCAGAACTATCGAGCCGTCAGTAACTGACAGAGTAGACGATGGTCTCTTGTGAGGAGCTCCCCCACCTGTGTATGGTAATCGCCGTTTGGGGCTGCAAAGTTGCCGCGAAGTGTCGTGCCGGTGGGGTCTTTGCAAAGGAGAGGGTAGGCCGTACAAAAAGCATCACACGTCGAGCCAAGCATAGGATCCGTCCAGTTGGCCGTAACACTGCCCTTTGTGCAGAGACCGTACAGGCCAAAGCCACAGGCCCCGCCGCTCGTTAGGCCAAAGTGGGTTGATCTCTGAACTCGTCAGAGTCAGCATGAACCACAATCAAGAAGAAAGAAGATTCCCGGAAGTCAGCCATCTTACACTATAGTGCCAGCTCTCATTGCTGGATACGTGATGGACCTCAGGATACATGGTCCCGGATTTGCAGTCCTCCGAGGGGGGAGTAGTGCAGGTATCGCAATCTGAGCAAAACTCGGATGTGTCATCGTTGGCACAATACGAGGGGCAACAAACATTATCCACCAGAGTCCACGATCCGCAACTGGATGCGGCAATGCTGGGGTAAGGAGACTGCGAATGGGGAGCCACAGTAGCCGTATCTGTTGTAGTATAGGTAGAGGCGCCGCCGGTTGGTGAGCCGCCGCCGGGTGAAGACGAGCCGCCGGATGAGGATGCTGACGATGACCGTGAGACCGAGCTAGACAAACTCGTCGTCCCACCAGGAGGGCTTCCACCCTGCAGTATATATTAGAAGAATGAGTCAGAGACACATAGCGAAGGCCATACGGTGGACGCAAGGCACTGGGAGTACCAGTCATTCACGTAGGTGCACTGAGCGCCAGCAACGCAGCACGTTGCTCCTGACCATCCTGACCCTCCGCATTGGCCGCTAGTAAGCTGCGTTAGCAACAGTGCCAAATGATCGAGCGTTATCATGAACAGCTCCCTCGCCTTACTTACAATAACGCTGCGCAGTTCTGTTGAACTGAGACAGAAACAAGGCTTGCCAAAGCCACGAGGCTAAGTATACGGGCCATCCCGGCTCTACAAGCTGGTAGCACGAGGAGGCCAAGTGATAGCAGCTTTTCAAATGAACCACAAGTAGCATTAGCTCGGATGCCTTGGCTATATATGATAGAAGTGGTCTGATCTTGATGACAGCACCATCTGAAGTTCTCTGCATAAATGAGAAGTTATTTAGGCTGAGTATCACCACCGGTCGCCTTCTGGATCGGATAAGCGGATGTCCCATATAAGAAGCTGGCTGGTCTGCTCCACCACGGATTTCATGACTGAAGCTCGCGGGACGTGACAACCGAGATGGATAGAGCTTAGCCACCAGGTGTCGAGCGATTACAGCATTGAACCATTGCAACTTGGCGAGAGATGCACAGAGGCTAAATGTGGTGTGTAAATGGACTACTTTTATAGCCTGCTTCAAACTGGTGGGAGACGCAGCTCAGAGGGCTCATCAAATAGGCTTATATACATGCATCAAATTCCAATTGCCTAGGGGTTTTTCCATCTATCCTTTCACACATGACTGACTACAGACGAGGCCCGTTACATTCGCAGTACCGGTCTTCGCAATCTAACTCGTATATATAGACCAGGTTTATCAATTGAGGCCTCATTTCATCAGCGTGCCGATCAGCCGTCAATACCATCCATGAGAATTTTGTCGTAACCGCCCTACTGCCGTTGTTGTTGTTGTTGTTGCTGCTGCTGCTGCTGCTCGTGTTGCGGATTGTAATAGTTGGCATAGTGGTGGCCAGAATACGCTTGCTGTGGAGCTTGCCATTGTGGTTGGTGTTGTGTTGCCTGATGATTATAACCATCATAGCGAGCTGTGTTTTTTCCGTCATATGCAGAGTAACGCTTCGTAGCCCGATTCTGCCCGTCACCGTCGCTGGGATTGCTATACAGCTCTGTGTTGTGATACTGTCCGTAAAGCTGCGACGCTCCTTGCGGTCTTGCGTAGCTCCCGTATTGCTCTAGGGGCTGTGGTGCTGCAGGAGCGTGTGACAAGGATACGTATGACGGCTGTGATCTAATTGTCGGTTGGCCTGGTCGGGAGGCACTGTTAGGAGAACCTGTAGCTTGCAACACCGCAGCCTGGAACTGGGGGCCAGCTTCTACCCTCGGAGCATGTTGGGGTGCAGGTTTCCTCCTGATGATCTCCAGGGGTGCTGGAACGGCCATTTGAGCAGCGGCAGCTGCATGCATATCAAACATAGATGCCCTCTTGGGGAGGGACGCGGCGGCATCCGGATTCGACCAATTGCCTACGGACGAGAAGACAGAAGCGGCATGGGCGACTGCTGCCGACGGCGGAGTCGTTGAGACATGTGTATCACCATAGGCGTAAGAGATCTCTGAGAATGTTGTAATACTCGCCGCTAGAGACGGAGAAGTCTCCGTGGCCGACGATGGTAGCTCGACAATCTTTTCCGGCGGAACGGTCAGGTCTTCCTCTGCAGTAGAGTGCTTCTCAGATTGCTGACTTTGTGCAGATTCATGCCCGCCATCTAGATCAGCCGTGGGGTTGGACGTGCCGGCTGTCTGTGCCTCAGCGACATCTGAGTTCTCCGGCGTGTCTTCGTCGTAGCTGAGGCCTTGCTTGCTCATGTTGGCTGTTCGAATAATGCCCTCCAAGGAAACATCGCCCGAATCCACGGCTGTTTTGATAGCGCCTAGAAGCACTGTGACGCGCTCAATAAGCACGTTGAGGCATTCCCACTGTTCATTTGAAGAGCCCACGAAGTCAGAGTCCTCATCACTGTCATCATCGGATGGCTGGGTGACGGCAAAGGCTGTCTGGAGCGCATTCATGTCTCTCTTGCTGGAGTGCATGATATCAGCCCCGTTGTCCAGCAAGAAGGTTACCGTTCCCACATCACCACGCGCTGCAGCCACAATCAGGGCTGTGTCGCCGTCATTGTCCGGAAGGTTGATATCCGCCCCTGCATTGAGCAGCAGCTGCAGTGACTCCTTGGGCAGGTATGCGGCAGCATTGATGAGAGGCGTTGAATGATCGTAGCCCCCGAAGACGTCCACCTCTGCTTTCGCGTTGACCAACATTTCTAGGATTCCGGCTTCTCCGCGCTGAGTGGCTGCAACAATGGGGGGAGAGTCCGTTCCGAGCCCGAGGTTTGGATCGGCGCCCTTTTCCAGCAGTAAGGACACGATGTCGGATCTGCTCGATTCGCACGCTCCTTGAATAGCAGTGCCGGCCGGGAAGTTGGAATTGTGGGTGCACGCGTTGACCTCAGCTCCACGACTGATGAGCTCCTGGACAATCTCGTAGTGTCCTTCAGCAGCAGCAGTTTGCAGCGCCCAACCGTTGGGATCATTAATCTCAGCACCGGCGTCAAGCAAGAGCTGCACCATCTCCATGATTCCATCAAAGGCAGCCGCCGTCAAAGCCGTGCCATACTCTTCGCCGGTCGCGTTCGGACTTGCGCCAAAGCTCTGCAACAAGAGCCTCACCGTTGACACTTTTTCCCTATCCGTGGCATTGTAGAGAGCGTTGCCTATCGTTTCCTCCGATATGGATCCGTTTGCATAGTCCCAGGCCAGCTGCAGCATTTTGTCCTGCGGCTCGCTGCATGTCGCGGCCTCAGTGAAGAGACCGTTCACATCGAGGCCCTGACGATTGTCTAGAAGGGACTTCACAATGTCCCAGTTCCACTCCTCAACTGCTTCATCCAGAGCTGACTGAAACACAGATTCCTCGTGGCTGAAACCGAGCAACTTATGGAAGACTTCAATCCTTCCAGCAGCTGCAGCAGCGACCAAGGCTTCACTGTAGTCGCGAGCGGGCAGCTTATCGGCATAGCTTTCAATCAAGTACTCGAACATCGAGTAGTCTGCCAGCAACGCGGCTAGCGCAAGGGGACACTGGATGCTTTCGTCCTCGGAGTGAATAGTCAGAGACACGTTGTGCTCCACGAGCAGCTCAACCGCCTCACGGCTCCCCGACGAAATAGCTGCGTTAACGACCGGACCGATATCCTTGGCAATAGCATTCGGATCAGCGCCTCGTAGTAGAAGCTTCTTCATGACTTGGATATGTCCACCAAATGCAGCCATGTGAAGTGGTGTCTGTTCGTGAATTTCCGCGGCGTCGTCAATGACAGCACCACGGTTGAGCAGTTCCTCGACAACGTTAGGCCTGCCCAAATATGCGGCAAAATGCAGCTTGCGATGGCTGTCAGTCAACGTGTATCAAAATTCGGCCTGGGCAACCGTCTGGGCACTTACAGGAGTATTCACTAGCGAGTCTCGCTCCTTAATCTCGGCCTCGTGCCCATTGCGGATGAGAGCTGCAACCAACTGACGGAAGCCAATCGACGCGGCGACGTGCAGCCCGTTCAATGTCTTGTAGTCAAAGTCGTCGAAAGTGGAGGTCATGCGCGCGTACTCGATCATCCATCGGCGCCGGATGGTTGAGTCTGGGTACCAAAAGTCGTCCTCGAGGCTCAAATCTTCGGCGATTTCGAGCGTCGCTTTGCTGGCGTGATGTAGCCAGTGCTTTACCGTATATGCCAAGGCTTTGTCTTTGACCATTTCCACCTCAGGGTCGGCTTCTCCCTCTTCTTCCTCGCCATCCTCTTCGTACGTTTCTTCGCTCTCCGAGTATTCCTCTTCATCGTCAACCTCCTCTTCTGTCTCGTCAATCGCACCAGCTTCATCGTCTTCGTGCTCAGTCGCATCGTCTTCTCCCGCGTCCTCTCCTTCGTCCGGCTCGGGGAGTTTAGCGGTTTCCGTCTCTTCGTGGACTGGATCCGGCATGGGAAAATCCAGAGTGTCCTTGATGTGGGAGAAGCATCGCAGAGCTAGCACGCCGTGCTGCCATTTGATCTCTTCCTTGGAAAGTCCAAGCAGCTCCTTGGCATTCTCCCAGAGGTGAGTCTTAACAATGATGTTGACGAAACATACAACAGAGTCCGGTTTGCCTGTTCTCTTCAGGAACAAAAGGGGCTTGCACTGCTCAATCAGCTTGCGCAGCTCGCCTCTTTCCTGGTCACCAGAAGACAGCCCCGCCAGCAAGCCGAGTTCAGACTCGGTCGGATCTTCATAAGTCAGGACAAGTGCGCGCAGCATTTCCCTAATCTTCTCAACGTGGGCCTCATTCAACTGGAAGATTTGGCGCCAGGAGTGGTCCAGCAGCGTTTTGAGATCCTGGGGCATGTTCTCGAGGATTCTCCTCACACCCAAATCGCTCTCCGTATCTGAAAGCTCTCCCAGCTGAATGCATGTGATGTCGATCCACTGAGTATTTTGTGCGCGTTTGCCCACGAGACTGCTAGCGAAGTATGCAAGAGCCTTGTTGTACTGCTTCTGTTGACCAATCGCCGAAATCATCTTTTTGGCGTGTTTACGCAGTTCCAGCTGAACCTGGTTCTCGTATCGGCTGTCCTCCAGATCAATGACGCGGACGCCGTCGGTTTTGAGCACATTGTCGATGTTGTGGGATTCCCTGCTTGTGATGAACCACCGTGTAGCAACGCGCTTCGAGTCCGTTGAACGGATTCCCTCGAGTTCTCCAGCGATGAACTTCATCAGCTTGATGGTCGAGTCCGACTCCGCCGGAAGCGCGTGGAGATTGTTAACCACAAAGTAGACCCTGCTGCCGATGAACTCATCCGCAAGCATGTCTTGTATAGACTGCCACATGTTTTCAACTGTGATTTGCGCCTGCTGAGATCTGCTTGCATCATCTTTGCCCTTTTTCTTGGTGAATATCTTTGCATAGGGCGCGAGCGTCTCTTGCTGGTTGATCAGCTGCCTGATTGCAGACTTCAGAACGTCCTCGGCCGTGGAGTACTCTGCAGTGGTGTCGCAAAAGAAGTACACTAGCAGAATGGGACCCTGTCCACTGTCGTTCTCCTCGTTATCGCGCATCAGCTTTTCGATGCCATCAAGGGCAGCCATGGTAGCGTTCGTTTTGCCGCGCCCTTCAGGGCCCCGCACGTACAGACAATCTACCGTGTGTGAAGCCTGAGCCTCATTGGGCTCCCCGGACGATCCCAGCCACTCCAGATACTCCGCTTCCTGCGGGATCCAGGATGAAGGGCTAAACGATTGCGACAACGCCTTTCGCTTCTTTTGTACCTGAGCGCCGTCAAGCGCGTCCATGATGCCGCTGATCATGGCCCGATCAATATCTCTCACTGAGTTCAGCCGATTCCTAACGGCTAACTGAGCGCCGTGGATAATCCTCTTTACCGGATCTCTGACCATTTGTGTCCATCGGTCATCCTTGGGGCCATCGAACTTGACGAGGTCGCGGTGGTTGCAGGCCAGTCCCAGCTCCTCAACGCCGGGGAGTGTTGCTGAGTCTCGACTGACGAACTCGGCATATTGCTTCGGTATAAGCGACCTGGTGAGCCCGAACAGACTCGGGAGGCCGGCCATCTTGGAGAAATCTGTTGGGTGTTCCTCCCAGAAGCAGAACAACTCAATCTTGGGGCTGATCTTCCCTGCCAAGCGCATGAAGTCATGCGTAAGCTGCCGTAGCTCTTCGTCTCCTGGCTTCATCAGTTCCAACAACTTTGACGAGAATGCCACGTCGACTTTCTCAGCAAAATGCGCATACATGGCTGCCACAGAAGCAACAGGGGCGCCGCCAAACGGGGTTCCAAAGAAGATACACGCCGTCGTTGCCTCGAACATGATGGGAAAAAGATCGCGGCGGGAATCTGCGAGGGTTATCGCCTTTGCGACCACTAGACCGCCCATACTGTGCCCAATAAATACAATGGGCCTCCGTTGGCATTTCTGACGGCTGCGGTGAGTTTGGTTTCAGGCTGGCGGTTGGGATTGTCGGGTGGCCTACCTCTCTCTTGCTCCTCAGCCCAACCAAAAGGCCCATTGCGATGTTGCCCATGAATTGTTTTACTTTGAGCTGGCCCGTCCATGCTGAGTCGTACATATACAAGAGCAACCGGGCTTTCGGGAAGTCTCGTCGGAGGCCATCTGTATGTGTGGTCCAATTAAAGTCGGTCTTACTGGACTTCCAGCTATCCTCCGGATTTGCGCCCAGTCCTGGGACAAACACGATGCTATATACTACTAGTTAGAGAAGCTTGCTTCCATTTCAGTGTTGACTTACTCCAGGTCGGGGACAACATTGGCCTTATCAAGTGGACAGAGCTCTTTGATTCCTTGCTGCACCACCTCATAGCCCTTCTGCTTCTTCGGTGCAGTTGCGTTCACCGCGGGATTCGGTCCTTTTCGCGTCCCTGATCTGTGAACAGTTGTCGACCGCCGCACGGTTGCTGACCGCTGTACATCGAGAGACATTCTGGCAGCTCCCGGTCCAGCTTATGCGATGCGGTTCAGCGTGAGTCGGGAACAATCTTGGAAGCTGAACGAATTGGTTGGGAGGTTTGACGAAAGATCAGAGAGGAGGCGGCTTCCGAGCAACTGGAGGTGTCCCATGCGGCTGGAGGCAGAAACGTGATATGTCCAGCTTCTCAACTCAGGCGCGAAGCTGACGGTATCGATTGCTTGGTGCTACTAGCTAGTATTCTATTCTTACAAATGATTGACAGGGGGGTGAGTGGTCCTCTTTTGCATGGCCCCCAAATTTGTTTCGTGCGGCTGAGTCCTTTCAGAGTCAGCAGAGCCCAGCCAAGGGGACACACAACCACAGAGCGCCGAGCCAGGGATAGACAACTAGAACCATTCCAAGCCAGAGGAGCACAATGGAGTCGTCTGCCCCAGCTCATCTTTGTATTTGACAACTTGCCGTATCTTTCCCTTGAGATCATGCGTGCCGGAATTTACTCGCTTTTTTGCAGTCGAACGCTCACTGAGTCTGCTTCAGCGCATGTCTATCCATTGCCGGAGCAACGCAACCTGGCAACTCTTTACCCGTTGTCCCTGCTGACGCACATCCACTCGCAGAACCACCAGCGCGGCTCGCATCCTGGCCAGAGGTCATGCAAGCGAATCCATCGCGCTCCTCACTCCCCGGTCAAGTCAGTTGCACAGCCAATGACATGTCAACAACACAGCTTCAGCCCTAGAAGCGCCAGGATCACGGGCTAGCCGAAATGAACAAGCTTTTTTTGCATCGTGGATTTCTTCTACGTATACACATCGGTGGAGTCTGGATTCATGAGTACAAAAAGACGAGTCCTAATCTACTTCGTGGCCGGGGGATCCCTCCACTTCGAACGTGCAGCAGCACCTTTCTATTGCTACCTGCCATGGCTGTCATGATAGAGAAGCCTCCGCCATTCGCCGTTCAATTGCCCAGGCAAGCCAATGATGAAGCCGCTAGAGATGGCCTAGACACGGAACGCTTGAACAGTGCCTTGCCAGCAACCATTCGATCCAGGAGCGATGAGATCCTCAACCCAATCGGCAACATGGAGGAGTTCCTCCATCAGGAGCTCCTCGTAAGAAAGATTAACGCTGTGCAAGACTGGTTATGGGCCTGCGGGCGGCCCATGCCTCCTCGCCCTCTCCATCACCAACTCGTGCTCTCCCGCGACATTATCGTTACCGAAAATCCGGAGCTGCATCTCATCTGGGGCCCCAAGGGCATCCACCTGAAGCCCCTGCCAGAGTATCTATTAGATGCCGCATTCTGGAAACAGCACATTCTCTCCAGCAGTCATCCAATACACATGGAGATAGAACAATGTGCTCGCGGCTTTCTATTCTCCTACTGTGCTCTCATTGCGCACCACAGCGACTTTCGCCTCGCACGCGAGAGGGGCCTCTTGCCCGAAGCTGTGTCTTGGGAATACTGGAAGATATTGTCCAGCCAAGTCCTTGAAAACCATTGCTATTCTGCTGTCAACCCCAGATATTGGTACGGCGAGTTGCGCCTGGGACGCTTGAACAAGATTTACCGGTTTCGAAAGGGCCACCTGTTGAGAGGCTACTCTCGAATCTCCGGCTACGCCATCTACGGAGACCTCATCCGCGACAACTTTGCGTCCCTTGTGACAGTGCTCGGCTACGTTGTCATTGTCTTGACAGCAATGCAGGTCGGTCTTGCAACGGACAAGCTGGTCTCCAACAGTGCCTTCCAGGCCGCCAGTTATGGCCTCACCGTTTTCTCAATCATTGCGCCACTCATTTCCACCGTCGCCATCATGCTGTTCGTTTCCATTTGGGTCATGACTAATTGGCGCGCCACCACAGCGTTCGAGAAAAGGAGATTCGCTGAGATGGGGGTGGAACCGTATTGGCGGGAGAAGTATCGACACTGAATGGTCAGGAAACTCCATGGGCGTGGTAATGGCACACGGTGAAAGCGACAGCTTCACATGGTATACACGGCGTGGGTTTGGTTTCTATTTCGCTTTGACATAGCGCCTGACTAGCTACCTAGTAATCGTTGTCTTTTCGAAAGCCACCTTTGCCAAGCTGACACGAAGCACTCATCGCAAACCCTGAGCAAACTGCATTTCCGGTAAATAATGAAATGACCGCACCTATGTTGGCATAGGTCGGAAGTAGGTACAGCAAAGTAAATCCTCCCACTCAGCCCGTCACGAGGCGACCTCACTCTCAGCAGTGCCTCGGTCTTTTGTCATGGCGCCTTACAGGCACTGAGAGTAGTATTCGTTCAGAACCTGGCAGGTCGTGCCGCTGGCGCAGACCGTAGGGCCGCTGTAGCCGATGCCGCCGCACTGGCCGTAGTGAGTCTGAGTAGGTCCGGGAGAGCTTCCAGTGGTGGTAGCTGGGCGGCGGGTGGTGGTGGTGCCGGGAGGGTTTCCGCCAGGAGGGTTTCCGCCGCTGGGGTTGCCGGTGCTGCCAATGGGCCCGAACTTGATGTTGGAGTAGACGACCTTGGCGTTGGGGGACTGGGACTCGAGCTGAGCGGGGACGCCGGAGCTGGTGGAGCAGCTTCCGCGCACGGCACCGGGGGTGGAGGAGGTCTCGTTTGTCGGGTAGGTGGAGTCCAGCCACAGCATGTTGGCGTAGTACTGTTATCATATGTCTCGGTTAGCCGCCTGTCTCTCTAACGACACTGTGAATGCTGTCTATCAACTCACGTCATCCCACAAGCTCATGACCAGGACCATGCCGCCGGAAGTGGCCTTCTTGAACTGAGTAAGGCCGCCCTTGTCCGAGAAGGAGGAGCCGCCGAATTCCGACTCCTCAGCTGTGCAGTAGTCATCGTTGAGCTCATTACCAGAGTAACTACCGAGCTCGGCGTTGGGTTGCTGGTAAGTGACGCCGTTCTGGACATAGTAACGGTTGATGGCACCTGAGGTCTCGAACTGGGTGACAACGGTCAACTTCTTGGTGGTATCAAGGGTGAAGCTCGAGCCAGGGCCATAGAAGCTGGTGTTGCCCAAGCGGTATGGATTCCAGTCACAACCATCAGGATCGCAAGTACCACCATATCGGTCGTTGGAGTAGGTTCCGCCGCAGCCGTCACCGTCGCAGATCTCCTGGCCAACAGTCGTGCAAGGGTGAGGAGTAAGAGCCTCGGAGATGGAGTTGGCCTCCCAGATATCCATCTCAGAGCAGCAGCTTCCGTGTCCGCCAATACCCGTGTTGGCGTTGTTGGAGGACGGCTCCCAGCCTTCAACGTTGGCCTGGCCGTTGATGAACTTGAGATCGCGGGGGCACTGGCTGTCGCAGTAGCCCGTGCCGTACTTGGCGCCGGCGGTGTTGGTGGGATACTTGCTCACGCCACCATCCGCATCCATAGACACGAAGTACAGAGCGCCGTTCAAGCCACATCTTAGATCGGCGGATCAGCTCGGAACCAATGAGAAGATGGCCTCGCGGGCAATGGTTGTCACTTACGGCAGCTGCGAAACATCAACGTCGAAAGAGAACTCGTTGCCAAGCAGCGTGAACTCCTGGTAAGTCGTGTCACTCGCCATCAGGTAGAGACGGGCGCCAACGTTCTTCTGTGCAGATTGCGTGACGAAGCCGATGGAGAGGCTGTCGGCACTCGTGGTGACTCCGTACGTGGACGCATAGGCGGCACCGTCCAGGCAGCAGTTCTTCGCGCAAGTCTCGTTGTCAGGGCAGAGGGTTGAGCTCCAAGTGTTGCCGTCGTAGCAGTTCGTGCTGCTGTTAGTCGCGTGAGTCCAGCGCCAGTTGGCATCGATGACCACGGAGCCTGTCTGCTGGGTGCAAGTGCCGCCAGACGAGCATTTCTGCCATGTCAGAGACGGGTGAGTCTCCGTTTGGAGAGTGCAGGCCGACTGGGCACGGGCCGTGGCCAAGAAGGCCGAGATGACGGCCAACTTCTGATACATGATGCGCAGTCTGCGATGACTGAGATGCTATGCCCCAAAAGATAATGTACGAGTCTCCTGGAGGATCTGAGTTGATGAGTAGATGGGGAGAGCATGAAGGGAACACGGCCTTCAGACCATATATATATACACATTTATGTCTTTACCTACTCGCCCATCCCGCTCAGTGAGGCGATCTTTATCGGCTATTATCCTTGGCTAAGCTTCCCGTTCTATTCGAAACCACGCAGCGGCCCCTAGGCCTCTGCCGATGTGCTGCAATGCCAAAGGCAGCAGTGTGATCAATCCCACCACACTTGCATTTGCCCGGAGCACAAACTCACTCGTAGGCCCAAAGGCCCGAAGGCCCGAGACCTTAGGCAGTTTTAACTCAACCTGATTTTTTGCCTGTTCAAAGCAGACTCGCACTTTCTTATGGACTCCTTATCAGACGAGGATACATATTGTTCGTCATACCGCCAGATGCACCTCCTTTGCGATACACTGAGATGTCTCTTTCCAGATACTTGTCTAATGTCAGAACGCTCCCGTCATTCTTCTACCGCTACCAAGCTATTGTGCACAAACCCTTGGAGTAGACAGTTTGTTCTCAGAGCAAGCAGGTGACCAAGGCGGGAGATCATAAGCTGAGATTGGACCGAAGGAGGAAACAAACGTGGGGAAGTGGGGCTTTACCGTTGCTTCTGCAACCCTACAACTCGTTGGCAAATAACTGTACGTTTAGCCACTTGATTGTACAATTATTAGCCGCTGACATATGCTATCTTTAGGCAGTAAATGATGTACTTTTAGCCATCGGTTTGTATTGTCGTGTGATGTTGCATTCCTGTTTCAGACATTCTCATTATACAGTCCTATCTGGAGCTTGCCCTTGACTCTAATGAGATACTTCGAGTTCAGCCAAAGTGATCAGATCCTGTGCGCTACCTACGATTTGTTTCACGTTGTCCTACAGCTTGAGCGACAGTGTCAGGGTAAAAGTTACGGAACTTGTCCTCAGGTGGTCCCAATCATCCAAGCAAGTAGATGGCATATCGTAATGAGACCTTTTCGTCGGGATGAATGGCAAAGGACGGGAGGTCAGTCCGGGTCCGCAGTGAAAGCGCCTACACTTAGGTACCGAGAAAACGCGAATGGTCTAGGAATCAGGGGTTTGGTACGGATTGATTGTGTCAAAGCCCAGCACCCCGGCGATGCAAACATCGAGGCAACTCACTGTATTGCCTATTATATTATTCCGGTCCCATCGCTACCTAGGAATTTCCGAGTTCTTCGGAACAACTGCCTGCTTCTACCACAAGACATCTCGCTTGTTAGATGATGGGCCATGGCAACTCGACTAGCCGCCTCCAGGACACAACCAGCCCGATGTATCTCCCGTTGATGCTAATTTAGCCGCTGGATGGAAGCTATCTAGCACATTTCGATTCTCCGGATTCTCAACAGCGTCGGAGTATTCGGATGAGAACGCATGTTATAGCGGAATGACCGACTTCGAGAATACATACACACACACACACATTTATATATTATCAAAAGAGTCAAATTGGTGTAAGTATAGCAGTCGAATATCATTTTCCCGCAAGAAAATGCAAAGAGGCACCAAGGCATTTATAGTCGTGTGAGGATGCTCTTCTTGCAGTCGTCGGTGAGTCACAAGTCTCACATTGCGCCAACCTCATTTTCCAGTTTCACATCGTATGCATCATCTAAGCGCACGGGAGTCGTCAGGTCAGCACTCTTTGGGAACCACCGTCAGTTACAGCTGCTACTCGAGCGAAAGAAAATGACAGTCATGACAGGTAACAGAGCAGAAAAAAAGACCGGCCCACCAACGGCCAGCCGAAGCGGGCCCACGCATGGTTTCCACCGATAACGGGCGAGGGCGAATCCGAGTCTACCAGCAGAGAAACTTGTGATGCGTGATGACTGAACAATCATGTTCCTGGACTTTACGACTTGCACGAACTTTTCTTCTCACCGAGCCACGTGCTGTTGTGACATTGCCGACCCTACTTGATGCGGCTGTGCGGCCTTCAGCTCTGGACGGGAGTGAACTTCACCCCAACTTGTGTGTGAAGTAGCAGTGTCATGACTCGCCGGTCACGCAATGCGTTTGGGAAAACAACAGAAGTAAACACTTTTTCTTTGTCTTCTCTTTTTCAGGGTTGACTGACGAATGCTACCCTACAAGAAGGCTTCGATGCGGCGAGGCGATCCACGTGGCTCCAAGACAGAAGTGGCTGCACCAATCCAGGTATATTAACAAATGTAGTAGGGTTTATGGAGTATATCAAGGGAGAGTAATGAATAGCATGAAAAGATCCCAAACGGCCAGTATCACAGCGCATGGGCTATTGTTTGCGTCCATGACATCTGCGGACCTAGTAAACGTCACGGAGTATCCTTGCACACACGGTCCTATGTCGCCATTGACAAGAAGCTTAGCAGAACTTCTTTCCTCTGCGGACATGTCAGGAAACTGCTGTTGCTCTGTCACGAGGGGGGAGTTGTTAGACCCTGTTCTTCCTACGGGTAGACTAAGGAAGCACCAGGAGGGGGCATTGTACTTTCTTTTGATTGATGTATGGAATATGCCTCGTCTCTACTATTTCAACATCAAGACACTACGGCTAGTGACGTTGTAATAACGGAGGTTCCTACCTTACTGTAACTACGGTCATCTGTTCACTACCTACAGTCACCGATTGGGAAGCCCCCGGCTTCTATTACTTACCTAGAGGAGCTTGATATCATGGAAATAGAGTGATACGAAACAGCAGGTAGTTTCTTTCCTGTCTTTTTATTTATTTATTTGCAATTCAGGTATATCAGCTAGTATACATCAGAAGATGACCTCCATCAGTGGCGCATGATCCACTACCTATCTTTGGTCTACCATTACCCCGGAGGCATACAGTCGAAAAGCACCAAGTTTTTGCGCCCTGGCCAACTAGAATTGCTATGTCGGCGGAAGCATCTTGCCTATTCTTCGTGGCCGTGGGTTGGTGAAGAATTGCAACGGATAGACGTCTACCATGTAGACGCCATCGTGATACCAGGAGAGATCATGGGTGGCCGGGAAAGAGATACCGCGACCTCAGGAGAGATACACGGCCGGAACGTCGCAATTGGTACCGCGCCAGCAGTAGATGATAGAGAATCTTCCGACTACTCATGATGCCGCATGGAACATACTGGAAGGAAGGACAAAAGCCTCGGGGTTCTTTTCCAGGAAAGATAAGACATTGCGGAGTTTTCCCTTACGAGCCAGTAAGTAATACGACAGGAAGAGATTCTTGTTTCAAACCCGCCATCTACTTAACCGCCACGTTCTTTTCGAGGACGTGGAGAAATCGGAATATCGGCATAGAACCCGGTAGATTCTTGAGCAAACTAGCCAGGATTGGTGCATTATACGCGCAATTTAGGAAGGTGTTTAGTCTCCGATACTTACTGAGATCAGGCAAGATCGCCAAGCCGCGAATCGAATGAAGAATGCTTAAACATTAGGTTGTCACGTCCCCAGTCGAGTAATAACTATAATGATCCGCAAGACGATCGTGTATTGCGACCATATGTAGTAGACACCTCAACGAACTCTACCTTTTGAATCTTTGGATTCATACCCTCTCATGCTGGCGATGCTCTAAAATACCTGCAATGGATCGGAACAAGCAGTAGAACGCCCTGAAGCTGCACGGCATCTCGGCACATCGATGCGGCCAGCGATTCCTCCGGTGCTACTACACACCCACTTCTCATGCGTATGGTGTGGTAGCATATATTGCCGAATTTAGGTTGTCTGCGGCGTGAAGAACTTATGTTGCAGCGAGTCCCATGTTAAAGCATCGCATTGCGCTCCTCATAGTGGCGTAGATGCAATGTTATCTTGAACTTCAACGCGCCACCAGGGCTTAATAAGGAATCTGGCTGTCAACGCCGGCTCGGAGATGATATTCAAGAGGGAAGGTGTCTTGAGAAGTTTTGCACAAGACTCGCGTAATCGATTCCATCGGTATCGTCGAGTTTGAGTGTCTTGTGTGAGGGGATATCTGGACTGTTCGAGTTGGTTGACTTATAAATATTGCCTCTTCGTCTCATTCTGGTGCCCGTCTTCGTTCGGAGTAGAGTCATCTTTCAAGCAAACCATTCAGCAGACAGACTTATCTTACTTTCCTCAAGCCGCCGTCATCACCGTTGCCCATCATGATGTTCATCGCTGGCGTCGCCCTCTCCGCCCTTCTTTGCGCTGATGCCGTCTTCGCAGGTGTCGCCCAGGACCGAGGCCTCGCCGCTCGTCTTGCTCGCCGCGCTGGTCGTCGTTCGGCGCCCTTCAGGAACAACACCAGCCATGCCACCGTTCAATCCAACTGGGGTGGTGCCATCCTCGAGGGCTCTGGCTTCACCGCAGCTTCGGCTACCGTGAACGTGCCCAGGGGTGGTGGTGGCTCCAATGCTGCCGGATCTGCTTGGGTTGGCATTGACGGCGCCACCTGCGATACTGCCATTCTGCAGACGGGTTTTGACTGGTACGGTGATGGCACCTACGATGCCTGGTACGAGTGGTACCCTGAATTTGCTGGTAAGTTCTCTGCCATCATCGTCCAAATGCAAAGGGGTTTGAGGAGGACGCTGACAGTGTGGCTCATAGCCGATTTCTCGGGCATTGATATCAGCGAAGGCGACCAAATTGCCATGTCTGTTGTGGCCACGTCCCTAACTGGCGGCTCTGCCACGCTTGAGAACCTGTCCACTGGCCAGAAGGTGACTCAAAACTTCAACCGCGTGACCGCCGGCTCTCTCTGCGAAACAAGTGCGGAGTTCATCATCGAGGACTTTGAGGAGTGTAGCTCGAATGGCAGCAACTGCCAGCCTGTGCCATTTGCTTCATTCAGCCCCGCCATTACTTTCAGCTCTGCGACAGCTACTCGAAGCGGCCGTAGCGTCTCCCTGAGCGGCGCTGAAATCAGCGAGGTCATTGTCAACAACCAGGATCTGACCAGATGCTCCGTCTCTGGCAGTAGCACGCTGACTTGCTCTTATGTCTAGAGCACAACAAAAGCTGCGGCTGGGTCCGCCAACGAGCTCCTGTATGGCCGCTCTTTCTGGCAGTCCCCCAGTCAGATACAGCAGATATCATATAGATAATAAAAATTCTTCATCATAAAAGCCCTAAAGTAATGACCAAATGCCACTAGGGGCCTCGGTGAAGAGAAGACGGCGTGGTTGTTGCCAAGGGTGTATGCAATGAGTTACGTCGGGAGTGGTGCAACCATTTCACCATCCATCCTTTTCTCGTTACACACGCATTCTCTTATAACTACTTAAGGGTGACCTGTTCTCAAGAAGTATGCAAGGGCTTCTTCTGCCACCATTTTCTAGGTCTAGTATGATCTTGCGATCTGTAGAAGATGGGATATGACATTGTGAAGGGGTATTTGCGACATGGCTTGCGCTAATAATTCATCCTCCCTCAAAAACGCCACTACCTAGGTAGTTTTTCAAACGTGGAGATGTCCCAAGAGAGTTTTGCATTTACGTGCCGAGTTGCGTGCTTCCTATAGAATTACTAGATACACATATATCCTAAGTTTCCTTAGTGGCATGCGTATAGGGCGATGAAAGCAATTATAGTCCCGGGCCAGGGCCTCATCACATAAGCACATAAGGTAGTTCAACATAATCCGCCGAACACTCCAAGCGAAAATCTAACGTGATGATCTATTTCGGGTAACTTTTCTCGCGATCAGAGTTGCGCTACCCTTTGACTATCTTGGCTCGCGTTGAACTAACGGCTGCTTACAAGGGGATCTCAAATTCTGATCTCTCTTCCGTAATAGCCGAGACTCTGCAGCCTCCCATTCGTAACTTTCGTCATTCCACATGGCAATACCAATCATCACCGAGAACTGTTTCCAATATGTGAGGAAATGGGTCTCGCGATGTGGAAAGGGAGCAGCAAATCTACATCAACCTGTGGCATGAGCCTGTAGAATTATAGTTTTATATCGGCAAATGTATGTGATGTCAATCAACGGCAACTGTTCATCTACCTCGCAATGGTATTCTCGTCTCGCCCAAGTGTCAGCCCCAGCTTATGATAGACTTTCTGTTACTGGGAGTCCGCTTTTGCCTTGCTGGGTAGCTTTCTGCGGTATACAGGCCGGGCTGTCTTGCTCAGCTAGCGCTGTCGAGGGGAAGTAACATGACGTGTCCCAAGGACTGAGAGTCAGCTCTCCGAAAGCTAGAGTGACAGTGGTCATGTAACTAATCTCCAGGATATAAATTGGGCGCTTCCTCTCGAGAAATTCAATGCTGTGGAAGTGTCAGAAAACTGTCACCAGCCTCCTCTTTGCGTTCTCGCTGTTGTATGAACTCTGCGTTATCATGGCTCAAGCCAATGACTATATACTGGGACGGAGTTATTCTGAGGGCTTGAGGCAAGTCAATATGTTCTTCGCACATCAAAAACCCACATTACGTTGCAATCTCTCTAACGTTCATGTGCTTACGCCTTGCAGACTGGAAACTCAACATCTCCTGTTCAATATTCACAATGGCTCCACTATAAACCCCAAAATTCCCATTACCCCCGAGAGCAAGATTGCAGATGTCGGTACCGGAACGGGGTAAGATACTTTACTCGATTTATGGCACCGTTTAACTTACATCAACAGAGTCTGGCTCTTGGAACTGGCTACTCAGGTTCCTCCAACTGTACAGCTGGACGGTTTCGATATCTCGGATGAATTATTCCCTCATGAGTCGAATGTGCCCTCCAACGTCCATTTTAGAATTGCCGATGCTTTTTCCGACGTCCCCGATGACTGTCGGGAGAAATATGATGTTGTTCATCTCCGACTATTCTGCTGTATCGTCAGGGGAGGCAATCCTGAGAAGATCTTCCAACATGCGTTTTCTCTATTGAGTAAGGCTCCGATGACACCTGGGACACGGATTTCATGACAGGCTAATTGATCCATTTCATCCAATCACAGAGCCTGGAGGTTACCTACAATGGGATGATGGGAACCTCAGCCGGGAGAAACTGCACATCAAGGGGGCCGAAGCCGAAGCATTTGCTGCTTTTATTCGCCAGGGATCCGAGGCTTTAAATCTCTCCTACAAGTATGTTTGCTATCTTTGGAAAAGAGAATCGGAGGCCAATATACTAACAGTTTCCATGCTAAGATGGGTAGGAGAACTTCCAAAGTACGCTGAGAAAGTGGGCTTAGATGTGCTGGACTTCAGAAGCGAAATCTGGTCCAAGGCCTTGATTCCTATGGCAACTAGAACCTACATTGTAGGTCATATTGCAGCCATAGATGCCCTATACAGCAGCGGCCATAAGTCTCTCCCCCCTCGCGAACAAGCAGATGCACTGTTGCTAGATCTGATCGGTTCAATTAAGAAGGGAGGGGTATATATGTACACGCCGGTTCATTTGCTTGCCCGCAAGCCCGCTTGAGCATCATGTGATGCAATATACCATGTTGTATCCGGAGAGGGGCGTTCTTGGCGATGCTGCCTTGCTCAATGTCATGCACATATCATCTACTATATGCCCGCAGTTTATAGCACCAATCTGCGCTCTTGTGATGAATATACAGGTTCTATCCGGTACCAAAGCTGCTACGAAGCCTTCAAGTGCAAACAATAACCACGTTTCCACCAATCTTGACCACCTTCGTGAGTACTTCGATGAGTCCATATTTCCAAGCTTGACAATAACTCAAACCAAAGTGGGTTAGGTAATCGTAAGATTTGAAGGCGGTTCATTCTCTCTGTGTATCGTCGACCTAAAGAATGGCCTGTATGAATACTTCTACCTCTGCATGTACTATATAATGCGTCTGCAGTCGTCTATGGTCTGGTCCTTGTGTTAGAGCTTTTGCCATGGTTGAATGGCATCGGCTTGAGTATCCTGGTCATCATCTGGTCACCCTTTCATGGTTTCAAGGATAACAGGGTTTTACTTTCCAGGGAGCGGGCGGAATTATACGGCAATTGTTGGGATTTAACGTTCCTGGTGATTCGAGACCATTTCTTATCAAGCATTTGCTAAGCCACTTGTAAGGTAGTATTAGAACGCGACACGAGGCAAGAGGTCGACCACAGGAATCAGAAAGCTTTCAGCGGATGTTCCCATCTTTCTCAAATCGGCGCGCAGAGACGAATGGCTTGCCACGCTCAAGTCGCCTGACTCGCGCCCACTATGCCTTGCTTCACTTCTGTAGACGTCTGATCAGCATATCTGGTGCTAACATTGTGGTTAACATTCGGCTCTATTGGTAGAGGGGACGAGGTGCTGCAGGCAAAACCCGCGTGGTGGGCGAATATCAAGGCGACGCAAATGCAGAGGGCGCAAACGACGTTGGACTCTTGTCTGGCCTTTCGAGACAGGACTCATGTTCTACTCGTCTCGGGGTTTCCTGTGTGCGATTCTCGTCTGCGGCATCACCCTGAAGCTCGGACATCTGGCTGTTCAGATCCAACAGCCGCGCGATGTTTGGCCTGGCGCAAACTCCCCATCTGACCGTCGCTGGTCACCATTGTCTCAGACTGTCATGTCCAACAGAGTCGTTTTAACGGATCGCTCTGCGAGGTAGAATAACTTGCATCTCGCGTTGATCCGTCTTTAGGTGTCGCCTGAAATGGCACCCACGTCTCAAGGGCCGTCACAGAGCACCTTTCTCCGACGCCCGATCAATACGCCCTTGTGATCCATGCGAAACTCCCTCGTCGCTCGAAATCTGTATCTTGAGGCTCAGCTTGGTACCAGCAGGCTCCACGTGCGAGATGTGTGGCCCTCGAGCTTTGCTTTGCTGGTGTGCGTCTCCCTGGACAAGCCCGCTTTTCGATCTCCTGAAGTCATCGCTTCCGCCGTCGAAACCCGATATGTGGCCGGTACTTCCCACGCATTTGTGGCAATGCACTCCGGGCATAGATGCGTTGTTGCGTAGTTCATCGCCTATAGCTCGAGGAGCGACGTCTTGAGTACGCAAGCGATGGCTATGCCAACAGCTGCTCAGAACGTTGGTAACGGAGAACTACTGGTCAAACAATGTAGTACTACCGAACACTACAGTGCAATCACTAGCCAACACTTCCTTTCCGTTAGGCTGAGGCTGCTGTCAGCTCAAGGCCGGGCAAGTTCTTGTCGCAATGCAACCTTTCAGAATCCCCCGCAATCTCCGCCTCAGGTCGTACATACTCCATATTACTTCCAATCGCGGCAGATGTTCCAAGACGGGATAGCAGGTTGTTCACCATCGCCCCATTCCGCTTTTTGGGATCGGAAAGCCGGCATGCCTACTCGCAGCGATCCGGCAATGCCGCGGAACAATTTTGGTAACGAGAAGGGCATCAATCGCCAGGAGTATTCCCTTGGCCGAGCAATTCTGGGGTAAGTCGATTTTACTACCAAGTGATACATAAGCCCTTCTGCTACGGCGTCTGAGCGCCGAGGTCTGCGATTGCATTATCGTAACCCCAGTATACGCAAAGGGTACGAGGTACTCGACCATGCCCGTTGCATTGAGACCCCTTGGAAACACATGTTGCGAAGTCGATTGCTTACAATCAAAGAACTAATACCGCAGGAGCACAAACCCAACTCGACTTGGATGGAGTATCGAAGTGGAGATGTATGTATGCGTTGCGACTTTGTGATAAGGAGAGTCGGTTGATAATCGATTGAGTCTGCTCAAGAGACACTAGACAAGTCCCTCACCATTGGCAGGAGGACAACCCCGTCGACTTCGAGGCTGGTGAGCGTCACCGAACGCGGAGCATCCCAATGGTCAACAAGAGACCTAGAAGAGCCGCCACTTTCCACAATCAGCATTTCCATTGTACTACATACATACGGGCTGCGGGATGACACTAGCAGATCCAGTAGTAGATAGCTGGGCAACCTGGGCAAGCTTTGGACCCCTCTCGTGAGAATTTAGAGCATGAGCATGGGTATCTAGTACATATGGGGCCCCAAATCATCATGTTCGTTGGCATGGGCTTCCAAGATGCTTTTTTGACGTGGAAATACTTCAGACTCGAACAACTTTTCCTATATAACTGCTTCCATCCTATTCGCGTTGAAGCGGGAGCCGCAGTCACGTAGCCTTTACAGGGGAGAAGTAGGCTCCCGCCGTCTTCAAACATCAACCGTCAGCCATGGTGACTACCTACACAAGTTTTGCGGCGCCGTATGCATCGTATCTGATGTGGGAAGAAGTTTGTCCGGGAATGCCGTGTTTACCTTGCTCTGGAGAAGGAGACCTGAAGTGTATCCTGTCAATCCTTGCGCGCAACGATTATTCGGCCCGATGGCAAACAAAACTCTGGAAATGAACATGAACATGTTTTAAATTGCGAATGTTTTCTGCTGGCCAAAGGAGAAGCTCAATGTCCATGTGTCCGATATGTGTTGAGCGTTTGGCCGAGCCCAGAAATCTGCGAAACATGATGGGACTACTATCCCATCCTATGGGATTAATATCCCAGCCCATTCCGGTGTCCTCCATAATAAGGTCGGCCGCCTTAGTATTACCCTTCTTCGTAATTACTCTTGTCAGTATCTTGCGCAATCATTCGTGATGCTCGACTCCTGTACTCCGTACTGACAAGCAAGTGGCGGAGGCAGGGCTTGGCCTACGTTCTATACGTCGCCATTTACAACCTCCTCTTTCATCCACTAAGAAAATACCCCGGACCATGGCTTTGGGCAGTTTTAGACGTTCCCTACTCCCTGGTCTCTGTATCGGGGAACGCTCATAAGCGGATGCTTCAAATCCACAAACAATATGGCCCTGTTGTGCGTGTCGGCCCAAACACCGTGTTCTACAGCCATCCAGACGCTACCAAAGAGATACGCGGTCACCGTAAAGGCATCAAGGCGGAACATCTTAAAGATCCCCATCTACACTCGGGCAACCAGAGCAACGTTATCGGCGCAAACCACGAGAACCATAGTCGGTACAGACGAAGCCTGGCTTACGGCTTTTCACATCAGGCCATGTTGGATCAAGAGCCGATCATGACGACCTATATCGATACGCTAGTGACGAAACTAAAGGATCAAAGCACGAAGCAAGAAAGCATTGACATCGTCCGGTGGTACAACTATACGACCTTCGATATCATTGGTGACCTGGCTTTTGGAGAGCCATTCTACTGCCTGGAGAGTACGGATTATCACCCCTGGGTGGCGCTCATCTTCTCCGGTGTCAAGAACTTGTCGTTCAGGTCGGTTTGCTCGAAACATGGGAAACTCGGCAAGATTCTAGCGATGCTTCTGGTGCCCAAAGACCTGCCAGCAAAGGGGAGGGAGCACCGCCGGCTATCAATCGAAAAGGTGCGCAGGAGACTTGACTCAGGGTCAAGCCGGCCGGATTTCATGACGGCGATGATGACAACACGGGGGTCTTCAGAGGTAGTCACGCATGAGAAAGCAGCACGATGGCCACGAAAGATATGCCCGGAATGCTGATATTGCTTTCAGGAATTGACGTTCAATGAGTTGGCGTCAAATGCGAGCTTGCTCATCGCGGCCGGTTCCGAGACCACGGCCACAGCCCTTTCGGCAGCAACGTACTATCTAGGCCTTTATCCGGAAACCTTTGCGAAGCTGGCTGCCGAGGTGCGCTCTGCGTTCTGCTCGGAAAAGGACATTACGCTTACAAACGTGCAACGCCTGGCTTACTTGCAAGCCGTCATTGATGAGGCGATGAGGCTGTTTCCGTCGGCGCCTGGTACGCAGCCTCGCATCATCTCGCCTGGTGGCGACACCATCCTTGGCAGATATGTTCCAGAGGGAGTAAGTGGCCCCAATGTCGGTTGTTCATGTGATTTCAAGTATTCGGGTTCTGAATGTATCAATTGGTAGACGGTGGTCGGCGTGTGGCAATGGGTGAATCACCACAATCCCGCCCATTTTCACGATGCCGAGACTTTCATCCCCGAACGCTGGCTTGGAGACGCGCGCTTTCAAAGTGACAAGCGAGATGCCTTTATGCCATTCTCGATTGGGCCGCGAAATTGCATTGGGCGAAAGTAAGTGACATTGGCCAAGAATGACAAGTCAGAGAAGCTGATCATACTGTTAGTCTGGCCTACTCAGAGATGAGGCTTATCCTCTCAAGAATGGTATGGAACTTTGATATCAGGCTGGCGAAAGAGAGCGTTAGGTGGGACATGAGGAGCAAAGTCTACATGCTGTGGGAAAAGGGGCCCATCTATGTGTACCTTGCCCAGCGAGAGAGAAGTCAAACAGAGCCGTAGCTCAACCTGGGATATTGTACTCGCGCTATCTGGCCATGAAAACTTCCAGCTGGTTGCATATTGGAGCCGCGAGCGTATCTCTGTGCCCTCATACTACTCATTACAGGGAGAATTCCTTCAGTTCTGCAGATGTTGGATCCAGTCCAAGCTCCTCCTTCTCGCTCTCGTCCAGCAGACCAAGTGCTTGTCGCCTCGTTGGTGCATTGGCATCGAAGAATGGCTTCTCGGCCAGCGACGTGACCCGCGTCCCATGTCTCGGGTGTTTTCCGGCGTAATCCCAGCTGGCATTATGGATAGTGATTCTGATCTTCTTGTTAGCTTCGACTTTTCGTCCAATGTCCACATCGTCCAATGGCATGGTTCAGCAGAACTGACCGATTATCCCACAACACTGACGTGCCCGGAGTCCACTTCCACCGGACCTGAATATCCACGTTTTTCTCATAGACGTCAAACAGATAATTTAGAATGAGGTCACTCTCTGCCTTGTCAAACCCAACGATGCGGTCGGTCATGGCTCGGTTGACCCAGAGAGCCTTCCATCCCGTGGCTGGATGAACTCGTACTAATGGGTGAGTCCGCTCAACATACTTAGGCCCTGCTTCAGGGTCGTTTCGGTCAAGGTACGGGTGGGCAGATCGGTAGACGGCGAATTTGCCATCGATGATCTTGCGGAAGTTGGGAGAAAGCTTTTCATAGGCTCCGTATCCACTGGCCCAAAGGGTGTCTCCCCCAACTGGCGGTACCGTATCGTTGTGTAAGTGTGTGATGCCTGCAGGTTGGTGCTCGTGTACAAGGTCTGTGTGCCAACGTGATGCGCCTCCCGGATTCCGGAAGTTTGCCGGTCTCTCCGTAGCCTGAAGATCGGGCCAGATGACGGTCACACCAGCGACTCCGGGAACCTGCGGGACTTGGGGCTAGAGTCTCCATCAGCATACTGTAGGGAGAGCCTGAGGCTTCGAGGCGAACTGACGTGGATCTCAACTTCTCCATACCACTCTCCAAGTTCCTTCTGCTTCTGGGGCGAGAGGTCCTGGTTCCTGAAAAACACAACGCTTCGCTCGGCAATCAACAGGGCAAGCTCGTCTCGCTGCTCGGGAGAGAGATCTTTCAGCTGCAGCCCTTCGATTTCGGTACCAATGTTGGCTGTCAAGTCTGTGACCTTGGCGGCAGCGGCAAACAGGTTCTTCTTAGATCTGTCTGCTCTAGCACCAGCATCGACGTGTTTCCTATCAGCACTTCGGATCTTGTAAATGTCCTGCAAATAAAGAGGCCTGGAAGGCCTGTAAGGGTATCCGTTGGACAGGTCGATGCCTGCCTTCAAGAGTCGCTCTCGAGCCGCGGCGGGGAGTGGTAGAGTGTCTTTCTTTGGTTGTGCCACGTCAACAATGACGGGATCGATAGGAGCGGGAGCCATTGTAACTCTTGGTTGTCGTTTCTTTCGTTGGTTTACCAACTTACTCAATAAGGCGAGGTCGACGTGAGATGAGCAAATACTTCCACAGCTGCGTCAGGAAGAGGTCCTTTAAATAATGGCTTCTGCTCCGAGCGCCTGCAACCCTTCAGCCGTGGGTGACATTGGCATTATCTCGCTCTCGCATAAAGGAAAGATTTGTCATATATGTTCACGATCTAATAAGTGTCTACCAAATAAACGTCAACGATATGAGAATTGCCCAAGCTATCTTGTTTATCACGACATTGATGTTCTGGAACTGAGTCCATGTGACTGGTCGTATTTCCCCGCAGAGTAAACAGATATTATCTGCGCAGATGTAGATCGACAACAAAGATGATAGATGAAAGCTGTGCGAGTGGTGCAGGTGCTACGTCGTATGGATGCTGGGTGTCGCCAGGGATTGCGGAAAGGGGTGGTGGCGTGCTGATGCAACTCTATTGCAATATCGCCAGCCAGCAACCCGCCGATTCGGGGGATACGCTGAATGATAGTATTTCCATGGGCAAGATACAGCTCGATCATAAATTACCGGATCTTACGGATGCCAGTGGCATGAAATCCCTATCTGCCCATGATTACATACATATCGGCCGTTGCAACCAAAGAAAGCAGTCAATCGGATGTGCTCAGCCACCCCTCCTAGCACGCCATGAGCATGACAACAGGATCATGAGATGAAGGATATATTGCTCCCAACAATTCGTAAAGGGTTGTGAAAAGTCACAAGTTCTCGATATCAAGTCGCAGCACTGTTTTCTCGGGTAAGGGCTCGCTTTGTTCAACATGTCACCCCCTGAACTGATAGGAAGCTCCGTCGGCCACAGCTCAGATAGCAAATCGTTGGCTTCTCTTCAGGTTAATGCAACGGATGCGGATTCCTCTCAAATCGCCCATACGAATGTGAAGAGAAGATGGGTCTCATATATATGGGACACTCTAGATAAGTCGCCAGAGGAGAGGCGATTTCTATTCAAACTAGATGCTGTGCTTCTCACATTCGCTTCTCTTGGATATTTCATCAAATATCTTGATCAGGTCAACATCAACAATGCTTTCGTCTCCGGTATGAAAGAGGACCTCGACTTGTTCGGCAACCAACTCAACTATATGCAAACCTGTTGGACTGTGGGATACGTCATCGGGCAAATTCCAAGGTACAGCGGACATTACCTAGACTACCTACCTACTTTCCAATCGAAGCGGCGCTTTGCTGACGTTGCTCTGTGTTACAGCAACGTCCTTTTGACCCGGATCAGGCCATCTATTTGGATCCCGTCTTGCGAAGTCACCTGGGCCGTTCTAACCATTCTCATGGTAAAATGCAATAATGCCCAGCAAATATACGTCCTGCGATTCTTCATCGGACTCGCAGAAAGTACCTTCTATCCCGGAATGCAATACATCATTGGATCATGGTACCGGAAAGATGAGCTCGCCAAAAGATCCTGCATCTTCCACACCAGCGGCGCCATTGGGTCCATGTTCTCTGGTTACCTCATGGCTGCAGTGTACCACCTCGGAGGCAGAGACGGTTTCAAGGGTTGGCAATGGCTTTTCATTATCAACACTGTCATCTCTCTTCCAATCGCCCTGGCTGGGTACTTTATGATACCCGACGTGCCTGAAATCACACGAGCCTGGTACTTCACAAAGGAGGACATCGCCCTCTCCCAGATGAGAATGCAGCTTGAGGGCCGAGCAAAGCGCGCACCGTTCACCAAGGGGAAACTAAAGAAGATATTCTCGAGCTGGCATATATACCTGCTGTCACTGCTCTACATCTTCTTCAACAATGGCAATGGCGCCGCTTCCCAACCTGCTTTTTCGCTTTGGCTCAAGCAGCAAGGATACAGCGTCACCGATATCAACACATATCCTACAATTACAATAGCCATTACAGTGATCACCACCCTCTTATATGCATGGACTTCCGACTCCGTCTTCAAAGGAGAGCGATGGCCCCCCATCGTCTTTGCGGGCATCGTCAGCATCATCGTCAATGTCAGCCTCACAATATGGAATATTCCTATCGGATGGAAGTGGGCCTGCTTCTTTCTCGCCGGCTTTGGTGGAGGTGTCAGTGGCCTTACGTTTGCCTGGGCTCATGAGATCTGCTCCGACGACAACGAAGAGCGAGCAGTGGTGACGGGGTCAATGAACCAAATGGCCTATGTCATTCAGGCTTGGCTACCGCTTTTGATTTGGCAGCAAGTGGAGGCTCCAGAGTATCCAAAGGGATATGCAACGTCGATTGGGATTGCCGTCGGAATGATTGTGATGTGTTTCGGGATCAAGTATGCTCACGGACGAGAAAGGTTGAGAAAGCAGGCCGTGGAGGATGACTCGGTATTGCATATCTCGGCAGCATGATTAATACGTGAAGTCAGCCGAGTCACCATCTAGGTGCAACTTCGCCTATAAATATATCGGGCGGTGACCGAATATTGCCTTCCATTAGTCTTGCAAAATGCATGATTTAAGCGCACTTGTGAGCAGCAGGAAGATGCTAAAGGCTTCTATTTGCTATTTGTCATGGACAACCACGTAACTACATCAGAGCGACATCCATCTATGGAAGCTTTAACCACAACTTCAGCAGGCTAGGATAGTCAGGAGTTCCCAGTCCAGTAACTGGATCCCAGCCCTCCACAGCGGTAAAGCCACTGGTGCCGCAATTCGGGTTTGATCCTTGCTTGATGTCCGTGAGGGTGTCAGTGTTCGCGTAGAGCACCGGGTTGATGAACCCAACAGAGCTTTTGCCGAGGTTGGCTCGCTCTTGGTTGATCAGGGTGATGATGGAGGCCCAAAGAGGTGCCGCCAGGCTTGTTCCGAACCAGTGGCCGTCGGTCCCTTTGTTGAACGCGCGGAAATTGGCGCCGTTCGCCGAGATATCGGGAATGCCTCTCCCACCACGGTTGTAGATTCCTCCATTCTCGCCAATGTTGCTCGCGTTAGCATTGGCAACGTAGTAAGGATGACCTGGATCGTGTTTGGCAAAGTACTTGCTGACTGCCGCTTTCTGGTAGTCCGGTATGGGGAAATAGTTTGAGAACCCTCCTCCTGAAGCGAACAGCTCAGCTCCGGGGCCAAGATTCGTCTGCATAGCTCCCTCCGCATCCAGCACGGTTGTGCCAGGCTCAAGTTGGGTGGCACCGACAGAAGTCAGGTATGGGCAGGACACTGGATTCCCGGGGTTGTAAATCGTCTGATTCTGCCCTGAGCCCGAGAGACAGCCGGTTGCAGTGTCTGATCCAGGCGGCATGGCAACTCCGAAGTCGCCAGAGGAGACCAGGACCGTGGTCCCCTGAAGACCCAACTTAAGCCACTCGTTGCACTGCCTCAGGAAATAGTTCTTGGGGACATCGATTTCTCCCTCGCCATAGGATATGGAGATGACTTTGTTTGGCTTGTACGCACCGCAAAGAACCGTACCTTTGTAGCCGCCCGGCTGGTTATCGGGATAAGACGGATCGATGCCTGGGCTGTCTCCCGTGATGCCGAATGCCGTGGAGTGGCAGTAAGATCCATCCAGGGCATCTAGGAAGTGGTTGAGAAAGCCCGAGTAGTTGTTGGCGGTGGTATATGGACGGTCATCCACTTGGTACAAAACCATGGTCTGGGGCCAGATCAAGGTCTCGATAATAGAAATATCGATGTCCGACTCCCCTCCGTTGTATTCAGAATCGGGTGCCACGGGAGCTTCACCGCCGTCGACGGACAGGACCTTGGGGTGTGTGCCATTGGCGATCCATGGCGCATATCTGTGGAAGTAGGAGTCGAGATCTCCCTGAGCAAATGTGTCACCGCTCTCATAGACTGCAGGCTCGAGTCCCGCAACCGGACGGCTGGTGGCTGGGATTTGATACAGCGCACGGTAACATACGGCAGTGAAGTTGCGGGCGCAATCCTGCAGGTCGGCTGGCAGCTTGGGAGTCGTCGGGGGCTTCTTCGTCAACGACAGCAGATCAGGCGGCATCTGCTTCGGCCGCCAGCCCTTCCTATATTTGCGGGATGTTGTATCGGCGCTCCCTTCCAGGGAATGCTTCACCATGGGTGGTGACAACTTGATGCCGGGCACGATGTAGTCGATGTGTTCCGAGAGATGCGATGGCACATAGTATTGATCGCAGCCGATCCTGAGCTCGCCCTCCCGCTCATGTTCGTGGTACTGGGCTCGAAACAATTCTTCCACATGAGACACAGGCAGGTCGAGAGCGAGCCATCCCTTGCTCACGTATTGACGGATGTCGGAGGAGTTCACCCCAGACTCCACCAACCAAGAGTGAACGGCGTCAAAGGTCTCATGCGCGGGGGCGAAGAGATCGTGAACCTCCTCCTGGCTGAGATGCTTGCCAAAGGCTTCCGAAGAAGGGTCGGAAACTTCCATCAGCTTCTCATAGCCGAGATGCATGTTGCTTTGCGCCAAGCCGATCCGGAGCGGAATGATGGCATGAGGATCGAGGCGGCTACCGCGCTTCCATTGTCGATGGCTGTCGACATGACCTGTCCCGGTCGGACTCCGTGCCTCGTGGAGCACGTAGTGGCCGGCCGGCAGACCATGCACAGAAGGGCCTGACAATGCAATGCCCGCTGAGAGAACCAGCAACGCTCTGAGCGAATAGCCCATGGTACTGAGCAAATAGGGACTATACGAGTGAGCAATCAACTATGAAGGGCTGATTCAGTAAGGCTTGGCAACGGTCAAGCTTTCCTGGTCGGTCGCCATGCTCTTATAGTTCGTCACCCACGATCACCAAAGCGATGCGGTCGTATTTCTTCGATCACTACGTTGCCGGTTGCCCGTATCTCCAGGAACAATGTGCCTGATCTACAAGATAGTCAAAGTATCTCTCCGCACTTTTGCCCTCCTTATCGCCTCTTTGACTGCCGAATACCCGTCATCTGTCCAGGGGCCTCAAGGACCTTGTGTGATGCGAGCGCTGACCTACCGCGTCTTCATATTGCCATGCCAGCCTCCAGCTTTTCCCACAGCTAGTGATTGGGCGTGCCCGTGAACCGCTAGCAAAGGTTCAATCGGCTTTAGGCAGGTCTTGGTTGAGTGATGGACGTTGATCTCGGGACGCGCTGCTGCATGCAGTAAGCTTTTAAGCCCCCGATCCTCGAATTCATCCCCTGTCATGATTGTGCGCTTTGCTGGTGTGTGCGGCGAGTTCCACCGCTCCTGGCATCGAGCGGATAGATATCTCCGTCTTTCAGTCAAAAGGCCCTGCAACTCCCCGCTTCAAGTCGTAGCCGGCATGCGCTCTGGACGGTGTCCACAGTGTACTGCCGCAACGGTGTTGGCGAGTGAAGGCCAAGGATCGTGAAAAGCCTGGCCAATAGCAGGATGGTCCTTTGTGTCTATGGTGCGCTACAAAGCAGTCCCTGCTTACTTCACTACAGTTAGTGGCCAAAAGTCTGCGAACACGAGGTTTTTTTTACTATGCATTTATACTATAAATTTCAGCTACTTTAAAATTTAATATAAAAATCTAAATAGATTATATATCTTTCTAATTTAGATATGCTATTAATATACTATTAAACTATATAATCTATGCTTTATTTAAGGTTTTAAATTATATTTATTAATAGTTATCTTTACTTAAAAATATAGCATTTAATAAAGTATGAAATACAGTGGCTTATAGTAGGAAATGCAGTAATATTAGCACTCTCTTTAAGTATAAAAAAAAAATATACTAGAGCTATTTTTTTATAGTCTATATCTTGAAGAGAGTCTTTCTATCTATAGTAGTATTTATATATAGGTTTCTATGCTTTAGATTTTTAGTGGAGTTATGTGGCGCACTGTAATGCGTTCGCAGACTTTTGACCACTGACTGTAACCGAAGGCCTGCCAATATGACGGGACACATTCGTCTGCTCCCTTCCCTCGCGCTCCCCAAAGCCGGCACGAAGTCTCCCATCATAAAGTGCCATGTCAGTGAAAATTGGGCTGAGCTATCCATTTGTACTACTTCCTACATGCTGCTTCTGTTCCCTCGAGTTTAACAAAGGCTAATGAACCAGACTGCCTCCGGCACCGATGAACACCTGCTCCAACACTTCAACGGGCTGCATAACACTATCGTGATCAGTGCCGGGAACAGTGACGGACTCAAAGTCCAGCACATCGTCAAACGCCTTGTCTTTCGATCCCCAAATTTCTTCAAAGTATTTCTGGCCGCCTGCGCCAATCATGATATCAGTTTCGGCAAAGTATGCCCTTACTTTCAGCCTCATGCTGTCTCGCCAATCGGGGTTCGACTGCCGTCTCTCTCTCTCGGCACTCACAAGGGTTTCCACGAGGACGCCGTAGTCCTCACACTCCCCCCATGACCATCCTTGACCCTTTCTCAAGCACTGGAGCGCCTCACTGTTTGCCCCAACAGTCTTCTCCTCGAATATCTTCTTAGTGATAATGGTTGACAACTCCATCTGCAGATCTCTTGGAAAGTCGTATTCGTCTGCAAGTCTTTGCCTGTTTTTCTCCAGAGTTGTGAGCTCCTGGACGTCCGTGCCCACTGGGGAGGAGAATAAGCTGGTGGCCTTGTTGAGCACGGTTCCACTGGTCGTCAATACGGGTGCGGCATCGACTACGAAGAACCGTGGAATGCGATGCCATATACTGAAGGCTGGCGTCGGTATATATTGAAGCATCTGCATTGACGTGGATTGGGAGCGCGCGGGATCAACCCATGGTCCTGCAATTTATGGAACTTATCAGTAAGGGAATAACGCCCGACCTTTCGTTCCACGTACCCATGAATGCGACATAGGGTCGGTCGGGGTGTAGCAGATCTCGGTGGTGATACAATGTGTTGAGCAAATATAATGTCCCAGCAGAATGCGCAACCAGGGCGACATGTGGAATATCTAGGTGGGCCAATAACCGAGGAAGCATACGAATCCATGTCGAGATTCGCTGAGAAAGAGGCACATCCGTTGACAAGCCCATCCCGGGGCTAACAGGACGAGGCGAAGAATGCATCAGCATCAGCACATTCTTGTACTTTCAGGCCCAAAGAAGGGAGCGCCAAAAGAAGAGGCATGTTTACCGGTCAATCACCAAGACTCGCACTCCATATCTATGCGCTATACGATCTAGCACGGCGCTGATGTATCTCGATCCAAACATGCCAGGGATGAAGAGGACAGTCGGCGTAGTGCGACTGGCCGTCGGATCCTCGGGCTTGAAGCCCACGTCTGCAAAGCTGATGGTAATGGCATCCTGATTTTCGCCATCTGGAAGGCTGAACTTCTGGGTGAAGCGAGGAGCGGAGATGTACTCAAGCGCCAGATCGCGCGCCGAAGCCGTGACGGAGCTCATGCTCGCCAAGGGGATTGAACTTGTGTTACGAAAGAGGTGTTGCGAACGAGAAGTGGGAATGCAAATGTTGGCCTTTTACGACTATTGACAAGATGCAACAACTACGGTAGAGGCCTCCCGGAAATAACTCAACAAGGCGAAGGAGCCGCTACGGCTACGCCTGCCGACGCCACGAAGCTCGCTGTCGCTTGTCAATATGCTCTCGTCAGCAACTCAAGGTAATCGCAGCCTGTGTAGCGTAATATCTCCTCGACCCTACCTGTAGCTAATCGTATATCCAATGCCATACGCAGGCAGTGGTACAGTAACGATTGATGCTTCATGTAAGGATACGTCGAGCTTTGAGAGGGTGGCTTACGAGGCTTTTTCGTCTTTGAAGATACGGAACAGAGGTACCTAGCACCGAGAGATGGGCGCCCCAGATCCAGGCTGCTGCTATCGGAGCCTCTGTAAGCACGCATGAAGTCTCCGTCGAGACGTGGCAGTTGATGAGTAGAAACGATCAATCTATAGGAACTTGTAACTTCGGTGTACTAGATAGGTACGTATAGGTAAGTCAACATCCACCCGAGGTTTGGTCTGTTCACGCTTCTCGAATGTCCAACAAATCGGCACCTCATCATTGAGGTATTGCCCTTCTCTCCCCTGGAGCCCCAAGCCGCTGCCAAGATTTCCGAGTTCATGAATGCAAGGAACGCCTTGCAGACGAATGAACATGGTCGCAAAACTTCAACACATGGATCGGGAGATTTCCGTCGTGCAGAGTATCAGCAAAGCGTCCTGTATATCCTCTTCCACAAGGGCCAGGCTCGCCGCATCTCATCCTCTTCCACCGAGACGGACTGAACCCTGGAGAAGATCCTTCCAGTGTCAATATCCATGGACTCGATGTTGACCACTCGTGTCCTAAACCAGATCTTGTGTCCAACATAGAAGATGATAACGATCGGGACAGCCAGCACATTCAGGAAGAAATTCCTCGCTGTGATTTTGGGTGCATCGGCTTCTGGGTCAAGCTGAATGGGAGATACAGCCATCCAGAATTGAGAGGCCAGTACCAGAATATTCCCAACCAACCCGATCCAGGAGCCGAGAACGCCGACTTGTGAGACGAACGGCAGCTGGTTCAGCGTGTGTCCCGCTGCTGCCCAGGCTTTTCGAAACCGAATGTGGCAGAGGCAAATGCTGCCCCAAGTGAACAAGCTGGCCAAGCCAGAAATGGCCATGAGCCAATCGAAGATGTCTGAGTGAGACTTCACGTTGACAAGATATGCCAATAGGCCAAGAGCACAGGCGAAAACAAGCGCGGCGAGGGGCCTTCCTTTGCGGTCGACGTAGGAAAAGATCCTCGGCGCGTGCGATTGTTCAGCCAGCGCGGCCAGTGTTCTCGACGACCCAAATACAGAAGAGTTGCCCACGCTCAACACCGCGACCATGATGACAATGTTCATGACGCTCGGTAAGATCGTTGAGCCAGCGCTTTCCACGGCGATGACGAAGGGGCTGGAGGTTGCATCAACGGAACTGCGGCCTCCGACGAGACGCGGCTCGTTATACGGAACCAAGAGTGTCACCAACAGGAGCGACACGACGTAGAACACGGCGATCCTCCAGAAAACTTGCTTGATGGCACTGGGGATAGACTTCTTCGGGTTTGCGGTTTCGGCCGCAGCCAGACCAAGCATTTCAGTGCCAGCAAACGAAAAAGAAGACGTCGCCAGGACGCTGCAGAAGCCCTTGAACCCGTTGTTCGTCGGGCCTGGGTTGACCCAGAACTGGCCACCGACGTAGCCGGACGTCGGCGGCCCGCCAATGTTGACGACGATACCAAGAAGTCTACGGTTGTTTCGTGATGGTTAGCAAAGCAGGCATCAAAAGGCGTTGATGGGGTGACGCCCAGAGTTCAAGTTAGCCTTACATGAAGCCGACAATGGCAGCGACTTTGACTATAGAGAAAACGAACTCTGCTTCTCCATAGCCCTTGATCCCCGTAAGGTTAATGGCGATGATTGCGCAAAGGAATACCGTGATGAAGATGGCGGGATTTAGAGACGGATTCCAGTACTGTATAGCTAGAGCTCCCGAGATAATCTCTAGCGGAAGCACGACGAGCCATTGCAAAGCATAACTGGAAGGTAGATTTAGCAAGAGGTACAGTGTCAAATAGGTAGATGGCTTCATGGCGCGTGTATGGATGGGATCTACCTACTTCCAGCCCATGGCGAACCCCCACGATGGGTCTAGGAATCGACTCGAGAATGCGGAAAACGCACCGGCAACGGGGAACCCCGTGACCAGCTCACCCATGCTCTGCATGGTGCAGAACTGTAAAGCCCCCGTCGCGATGTATGCAAGTAAGAGTGAAGCCGGGCCGCCCTGATAGAGCGCGAGCCCTGATGCTACGAATAGACCGGTCCCTGCGCTGCCGTGTCAGCAGTCTTCGGTGATCAACTGGAGGGCATCAAACATGGTTTCCATACCGACGGAGCCTCCAATGGCAATCATCTGTAGGTGGCGGCCCTTGAGATCGCGTGCAAGCGCAGAGTTTGCCGTCCGCACATTGGCCGCACGCAGATCGTAGAAGCGGCCACCTCCTTCGCCCTGATCAGGAGCATCGTCATTGATCTGATAGCCATGGTTTCCGCTCATGGGAAGTCCTCCGGGTACCCGACGGAAGCTGTCCACGAACCGGCGACCCATGGACTTGTTGCGAGAGGCTCTGGGCCGAGAATTGGTGGTGATGGTGTACGAGGTCGCTGTTCCAAACTGACCCGTCTGTTTACCAGCCGACGACAGGTCGCTCATCTCGACAACCTCGAAGTCCCGGGTATATGTGATGCCATTCTTGGTGGATTTTGGCTTCTCTGGTTCTTCGGACGCCATGTTGGGTTGCAGTGATCTTTCAACGCCACTTTACACACCGCGCGTGCGAGGAGAGTGCTGTATGTGGTGTATCCGGGGGATTCGGGACGCATGTGGTTGCGTTGATATGCAAATGTATGGCAAAAATGGAAGGCCTGTAGAAGGCTGTTAGAAGGCAGTTCAGCGGACAGATTACATGGTACCATCTGGTCACTACCCCAAGCCAGACATCTCATTTCCAGTTCTGGTCCGTCTCCATGCTCAGCCATGTCGGAATGGTCAGCTTGTCCCGATTCAAGCGAACTACGCTCAAACAGCGCCCTCCCTCCTGCAGGCTGATTGTGCCATGTATTATCGCACCATTCGAGGTTCTCGCGCAAGCCAATAGCCCGTTGCTCAATTCTGCTGGAGCCGAGGCCTCGACGCTATTTTAGCTGGCGCTAGATAAGGGTCATAGTTAGGTATTGCGTTCGTGACAGGAGCAGGGTGGAAGCTGTCCCGAGGTCCTGTGGGCTATGTGGGGAGAGACTGGGCTCCGCAAACCTGGGGTTGAGAAAGATAAGGATGTTGATCTGCCAGGGGCAACTTTTCAGCTGAAGCGTGACTAACAGGACTAGAGTGCCATCTATTACAAGGCGGTCTTGGCCGTACAGTAGTACTCCGTACAATGGATAACAATGATATACGCTCAGAAGCGGACTGCTTCTGACTCTACTGGACGCAAGCTGAAAAGCCATGAATTCCAATTTGCCGAGTTGCGCTTCTCTCTCCTTCAACTGGGTTAACTGAAACTGACAAGAAAAGGGGGTCATGATGGTGCGGTCACTAGAGCTATCAACCGGTCGCCTAGCTTCTGTGGCTTGAGTTTTCCAGGTTTGCTGAAGATTTCCAGGCGCTACCTAACGAATAGGATCATAGAGCGGCTTTCATTGGAAGAGTTTGAAGAGGTAGTAGTATTGTCTATCTACGTTTGAGGCTAGTCATCCCGGCGGGTACCACGCGCTCCGGGGATCGAGGAGTCTCGAGACTAAGTATCGCGGCAGCCTTCGTTGATCCGCGGTCTGCTTGGATGAGCGAGTCATGACTCTGCGTCGGGCTAACTGCGCTGCCACTGGACGATTGAGGACGTGCGCCATCGTTCGATAGAGAATTGGCTGCGGTATCGGCCTGTTTGGCGTCCTCCCAACGGTTGATGTCCGATCTGGCCCGGTGCTCGCTTTCGGCTCGATCCCAAACGCTTGCTGTTGTTCCTTGGCCTTGATGCGGACGGGACGTTGTACCGCTGCTGTGGTAGTTTGGCCGAAATTTGATCTTCCTCGCTCCGCTGTCCCTCAGGAAAGAGCCAAGAGCAACCAAGTTTGCGACTGCGGTTGCTGCGAGCAACTCGACGGATGCCCACATAGAGCGGACGATCTGGTCCCCATGCTCTTTGATGGTCTCGGGTATTCTATAGATTGTGATGCCCACCGTCAGAAATCCGAAGCAGAAGAGCATGGACAGCAGCACCTTGCGCCGTGTAGGGATGCGTGTCGACATGATGATGGGAATCGGGAAGACGATGAGCATGGCATCGAGGACGGCACTGGAGATGCCCATTGTGAGGAGCTGTGCCACGCCTTGGCGACACTGAGGTCCTGGATCGGGGAGGATCTGCCAGTAGTGAGATATCGGTCGACATTCCGCAAGGTCGCTCACTAGAACGGCCAAGAATGATGCTGCGAGGAGGATCCTCAGGATATTGATGAGTATCTTGTAGATCTTCTTCGACGAAGCACCGGCCAGCCTGTTGAGAAACTCGAGCGTGGTGAACTTGAGTGTCCATAGTCTGTGACTAATCAGCTTCTACCGCAAAGTGATGCGAGTATCATGAAACTGCAACAGTTTTTCGGGGTTGACAAACGTGGCAGCATGGAATAATCTCCCAGCAAGCACAACTTTGCTGGCGATGATCCTTTGGTGAACCTCCACGGGCGAGAGTTCGAGTCCAGCAAGCTCAATATTATTCGTTCCGTATAACAAAACAACGTGGGTGCACGCCATGCGGAGGTATAACGGCAGCAATGCCAGTGCCGTGATTTTGTCTTCGAGGAAAAGCTTCTCCACACGAATGTACCGCCCAGAGAGGCGAAGGAGGATGAGACAGGTGCAGAAGAGTGTTATCCACCAAGCCACGAGCAGCGTCGGTTTTGCATCGCTGAATGGCCGTTCTGGCGGTGCCGATGAGTAGAGAGTCATGATTGAAGGATACACTCAGACCAGTCAACGGAGGCAGAAGCTATGCCCCTACCATGGTGTGTTGGTAGGGTGACACTTCTTTAAACTGCAACGAAGATGTGGTGATATGGGTTCGCCTCCCAAGTATGGCAATGCAGCAATATAGCGTGCTAGTCAACCTCCGATGAACTTGTACACATATCTTCCACACATATCCCTCAGATATGCAAGCCAAGCAAGCCATGAACCGATAACGAAAATGACCTGCCAGGGCCGTCGCGTAGAGGCAACCCCCCCTGCCAGCTACACTATGGTGTCGCCACTGTCGATAAACGATTCAGTCCAGCTCAATCAGTCGAACTGCCTTCACTGGCAAACTATTTCCAAGCCAACCGGCCCGGATTGCTTGACAAGCCAAGGGGGTCTTCAGTGGCGCCTGGTGCGATGCGCGGTTCGGAAATTGCATGCTGGTGCCTGGCCAAGCATCTTGCGGTCATGCTTTATCCAGCCACGATCATTTAGCGCCACGACCTTAATGAACTGACGGCCCTGGGCCTAAAAGAAGAACTAGTGAGTGCTAATTCATACCAGCTTTGGGGTAAAGGCTGTGGATTGTGTGGGCGGAGGGATTACGGACGAGCCCCTTTGGCACTGCTCGCAATTATGACGATACTTTGCCCTCCTGATAGCGAGCACAGTTCATTCTTTTGGCTCCTCGCCCTGCGATATGTAGTCTTCAGATCCAACAGCGAATACTATTAGGCTTCCCACAATCTTCGGGACCCAGATAGCCACCTTGGCATATGCCGTCCTCCTCAGTGTGCAAGTGGGAAGCACATCAGGAGTGACAGGATGACTATACGTACAACATGCGTCCCTATTATCCACAGTATGGCGTATCTTCTGTGTCGCTTTAACAGAACTCGGAGACAGATCGCTCAGGGACGTGAAGCAGTGGCTGATACTTCACCCCATAGCTCCCCAATTCCCTTGGAGAATCAGCCATCCGCTTCCTACCTGATATTCTCGCGCGAAGACAAGATATGCCACATTAGTATATGCAAGACAAAGCCAACGAGTCATGGAGAAGTTCAGCCGCCGGACAGCATTAGTAGCCGAGGCAAGCGGACGATATTCTAGCCGGTTCCCAGTGGTGTGGTTTCAACCGCTCGAGTTAGCGAATACCTCGTATGTCTGCAAAATCCACCGCAGCAGAGCGAAAGAGTTGGAACGTTCTATACGATCGTTGCACAGTAATCGTGCAGAAGTCTCGCATCTATTTACTCCCCCCAATAGCACTCTATAGATCGGTGGAGTCCCCTATGTTCTTCCAACGCCCGTCAATATCTCACCCAGCTCTATTACAACAGGTTGGTTCATTGTGTAGTTAACTTTGCCCCTTGGTCTACTTATTTCAATCAAACTGAGAGTGTCAGTGACTTCTTTTCAAGGGCGATCCCTCTCATTGTAGACTTCAAGTTACCCGGCCAAAACCTCGTGGAGGGCTTCCGGTAGGCAAAGTATCTCTCAGTTTCCCCTTTGTCAGGACTTCTCAAGGCTGAGCCTTTGTATCTGATATGCTCGAATACAAGATTTCCATGCCAAACCTTTGAAAAATTCGCTCATTAACCCGTTGAGAACAACTCTCGCGTCTCTTGCAGCAACTTTGAGGTTTCCGGTGAAGACATCGGGCCGTCAGGTCGGCAGTAACGTCAACGCCATTGCCTTTCGTTGTTTTTATTGCCCAGCCTAGATCGGCCGTGTTGAATGCTTCAGTGGATTCAAGAGTATAATGATGGCAAAGATGCAATTCTCCGGAAACCGTGCTATTGAGTAAACAGCGAAAACACCATCTCCAAGTGCAAGCTGGATGCCCTGCGGAATTCCCGCATAGTTGGTGTGTCGCGCGCAATGCGGCATCGCATCAACGACAGTCCAGAGCTTAACCTCGCCCTGGACTACAGCATGTCGACTCTTTTTCTGAGGCTTCGCTGGCCATACTATCATAGAACAATCCGTTGATATCGTGGCTGGTATTATCATGACGACTGTGCGCCGGGACTTTGGCGTCGCGACGATATTGCGCTCTTTTATCTTTACCTTTTGAAGTCGCAAGAATTCTTCAGTGAAATTACCCTTAGTTTTATCCCTCTATGGTGCTCTGACGGCCCAGTCATTCCTACATTCGCTGTTCTTATTGTACAAAAAGCAGGGTATCAAAGGAGCAATCACGCTATCTGATCTTTCTAAATTGCGTTCTAGAATATGACATCGTTTTAACCCACTTCGGATTTACTGGGCAGTCAATCTTGCGACTTCAACCTTACCCCTCATCTTCATCCCGAGGACAAGTCCTCTCGAAACACGGACAATCCTACCAGAAATTGCAACATTGTTGGCTTTACAGGTTCAAGAAAGTCTCTCGACAATTACTAGAGCTCATTGGCATCATGGCCACCTTTAAGCCTATGCACATTCTGGCCTTTGGTGCCACCGGCAACATCGGAAAACACATCGTCAATCAGCTGATTCGAGCCAATCCCCCGTTTCCAAAAATCTCCATTTTCACCTCTGCAAACACCGTCTCACACAAGCCCGGACTCTTGGCTAGATGGAAAGATGCGGGCGTATCGGTAATTGTGGGGGATGTCACCAATCCAGCAGATGTCAAGAATGCGTATCAAGGCGTCGATACCGCCATCAGCTGTCTTGGTCGAGGGGCTCTTGAGCATCAATTCCAGCTCATCAGACTGGCGGACGAATCCGATTCCGTCCGGTGGTTTTTCCCATCGGAATACGGCACTGATCCAGACCATGACCCTAGCAGTGCTCACGAGAAGCCTCACCAGTTGAAACGAAGAGTGCGCAAGGTATTCGCTGAGGAAGTGAAAAGACTGAAGCCGACGTTCCTCGTCGTGGGACCATACATTGAGATGTGGGTTGATGGTGGCGCAGTGGGAAATGCATTTGGCGGAATTGACGTCGAGAAGAAGGAGGCTACTCTGCTAGGAGATGGGGAGCAGCCTATCGGCTTTACGGCTATGGAAGAGTCAGTCGCAATCCCCACGATTCTTGTCTACCTTGATGATCTATGCCCTGCATTGTGTGACTAACAGCGTTATTCCTCAACAGCGTCGGCAAAGCGGTGGTTGCAGCGCTACAGCGGCCTGAAGTCTCACTCGGCAAGGTACTCAAGATCGCCTCATTCACAAAGTCAGCGAAGGAGGTCCTGGCCGAATTTGAGAGGCAGCTTGGCCAGAAATTCGCCGTCAAACACGTTCCGCTGGAGGATGCCAAAAGCCTCGAGAAGAAATTTTGGGATGAGGGCAATCCAGCGGCAGTTGTCGGGACGCTGCGCCGGATTTGGGCCACTGGAGGGGCGGTTTACGAGAAGCTGGACAACGAAGATCTGGGATTGCTTCCAGAGCAGCTGCAATCCTTGGAGGTCGCGGTGAGAAACCGCCTTGAAAACGTGCCCTTTTGAGAGATGTAGGAAGGACAATAGGGTAGCTGAAGAGTAAAGACCTCGGTAGATGTTCTCTCGCATCTGTACACGATTGGACAGTGGCGACGAGTAAAGGGGTAACTTGAACTCCTAAATTGCTGGTCATGCAAGTGCCCAAGTCTCAAGAAGTATCTCTGCCCTATCCGCACAGTATGGTTCATGAGCTTTCGTAGCTGATATCTGAACTGGTCCAATGTTTTGCTCTGAAAGCTCAGAGAGGGAGTATTCGGGTTGTTCCACCACCCGAATGTTGAGATGCACTAACCCGCATGCGGCAGGACAAAGTCTCTGTCGAGGCCGATATACCTCTGTTTTCCCATAGCTGGCGCCAGATCTCAAGTACTGTATCCATGCTGGGTACTTGATTTCGAGAGGTCGTGAGGTTGAGACGAGTGATTCATCTCCAACCGAGTCAGTAATTCACCTTTCCTTGGCTACTCATCCCCACCACAGTTCATCGTTTCGAGAAGCGAACCTGATGGGGAGAAGGCAGAAACAACATATCTAGACAATTGGGCTGTATCTTTCGTCCACGAAAATTCTCCTTTTTTTTGCAGTCAAAATAAATCCCGCTCAGGGGCCAAAGACTACACCCTATCGCGCAATCTCGATCAAAGAACATATTGTATAAAACACAGAGTAGCGACTTTTCTATCATACATAACGGAGTTGACATCAATTAGGATGTCATTGTACACACAAACAAATCAATCATCTGTGCGATCCCTTTCAAATCAAAGCAATCAAGCTGAATTCTCCTCCTTGGGAGCCCCATTCCACCAACGATAAATGCCCTTGCACCAGACCCAAGTCTCGATTGTGCCGAATATGCTTAGAACAGCAATGACAAAGACCTTGGTGTTTCTGCTCATACCCAGGCCCTCGAAGCTGAACGACGGGAGCTCGTTATTGTTGGGCTGCTTGCTGCGAAGCGAGGCATAGCTTGCAAAGTTCCGGACAGCGTTGCGCTGGAGGGCAACGGTTTGATGGCTTTGGTGTTGTCGCTCACAGCTATGCGAGACTGTGGCTGTGATGTTGCGCATGATGGTCAAGTTGTGCATTCGAAGGGCCGAGGCCATGTTTGCTGTTGTAAGGGCTTGCCTCATTGTGTAGGACATCTTTCTTGCGTATTCGGAAGCAAAGGCAGATAAGTGATTGACTAAAGAGAAGATAATGAATAGAAGGAGGAGCAAGAAGACGATGTTTTATAAGACAGGAACTAATGAAACATAACACAATAGAGAGGTTAATGGCGCTGAATCAACCCAACTGTCAACCCCTTGCGATCTGTCTGGTACATGTTGCGAGGTACTCTCAAACGAAGTTTCCAGTTGTTCCAGGATCGCTAGACACTGTGCGGAGTACGACTGCGCTGTTGAAGTGGTAAGGTAATTGTGAGCGCATAGATACTGCAGTGCAGAAAGGCGCAAGATCGTGTTCTTGCTTACCTCAATAGCAGATGATCAAAGATATGACGAGAATGTGCTCTTTGCACGCCATGTTGTCAAGAGTATAAGACCAATGTGTCAATCTTTTCACGGCTCCGTAGTCTCGCAGTCAACCCCAGGATGCTACACCCGAGAGCTCTTCGGTCCCGAGGATGCATTTCCAGCTAAGATTCGGAGCCCGGGTAAGTGGCGAATCCCGCACGGCACCCGGTTTCGCACCCAGTTGAAGAACTTTGGTTCCGGAGAATGGTAGCTCAACTTGCCCGTGAGCCTCTACAGAAAAGCATATATAAGGATGTGTTCACTCGGCTTTTGCATTGAGAAGCATCTCTAGCCGCAGTCTCAATCAATCGCTTTCACTGCCTCTGCTCGAATTTTCCCTACCATCTCCCAGAATGGCGCCGAGTATTGCCATTATTGGCGCTGGACCCTGTGGCTTGACTTTAGCCCGCCTCCTCGAGTGCAAAGGCATCGAGTACGTCGTCTACGAGCGCGATGAATCCGAGGTATCCAATCGCAGAGGAGGCAGCCTGGACATACACGCAGAGACTGGACAACGTGCCCTGAAAGAGGCAGGCCTCTTTGATGAATTCAAGAAACACGCTCGATATGAGGATGACGTCCTCACACTTGCCAACCAGCAGGGCGAGAGAGTCTTTCAGGCTGGTCAAGGGCGTGATGCGCCGGAAATCGATCGCGTTATACTACGTCAGATTCTTCTGGATGCGATCCCAAAAGACAACATTCGATGGGGCCACCCTCTCAAAAGTACGACACTGGGTGAAGATGGCCATCGTCATCTTCAATTTCTAGACGGGACAACAGCCTCCGGGTTCAAGCTCGTGATTGGCGCAGATGGCGCATGGAGCAAAGTGCGGCCTTCGGTAAGACTGTTCCGCTCCGTCCCCTCCTCGGGACGTTGGACACATGATATCAAGTACTGACAGACACCTCCAGGTCACACAGGCCAAGCCGCTGTATTCGGGGAACCATTACATCGAGTCAAGAATTAGTCCTGACAGCCCTTATTATCCGACAATGGTCTCAAAAGTCGGCGCAGGCACGTTGATGTGCTTGGGTTCGTCGAAGGAAATCGTCACTCAACGACAGGGTGATGGATCATACAGGATCTACCTTGGAATAAGTGTGCCCGAAGACTTTGTACGAGGCGGCACTGTCGATCTGACAGATACCGAATCCACCCGCCGCCTGTTCCTCTCCCCGGCATTCTTTGGCGACTGGGCAGATGACCTCAAAGACTTGATTCGCTATTCGGACGACTTCCGCAGCTGGCCTCTCTACTACATGGACCCCGAAGCCGTCAGTTGGAAGCCTATCCCTGGTCTGACATTGGCTGGAGACGCCGCCCACGTCGCAGTTCCTAACGGCGAAGGTGTAAATTGTGCCATGGCGGATGCCCTTGTACTTGCCTCCAAAATTGCAACATACGGCACGGAGGACTTGGACCGCGCTGTCGCAGAGTATGAGGAGGACATGTTTCGTCGTGGAGCAGACCATATTCGGGATGGACTGAAGATGGCGGCTCTTCTTCGACATGAAGATGGTCCCGCTGCACTGATTTCCTTTTTCCATGATGTAATGGGAAATGCGGCAGCCCAGACTTGATGAGCGTGGGCTTCTTAGATGTCCAGCTAGACAGTTAGTCGAAAAAGTCGCGAAAGACAGAGTATATAGGTCCATACATTCACGAACAGGTAGGAAAACATCAATAGAATAGATACACTACTTATACCAGAATCGTCTCACCACGCTGAGAATGGCGGCAAAGGGCAAGTCTCTATTGAGTAGTCGAATGCCGCCAGTATCCGTGGGTCAGCCAGCTACAATAACATCAGAATGACAGCAGGAGGCAAACAGCTGACGCTCATAACTAACGCTGGAGCAAAGACTGTCGATATTGTGCATATAGAAGAAAAGTCTACAATGTAGGTAGCCAAAGAAGAGCCGATCGGCGTTACGAGGTTACAGGACTGCACACAAAGACTTGTAGTGAGGCTGGATCCGGACTGCGCATCGCAACGTGAATCTTAGACCTCAAAATGCCGACGGCAGGTTGCAACCAAACCTCCTCGGCAGTGAGAGACAAACATCTTCGTTCACAGGAGTCGGGGCTCACATGCATCTGCATAGTCTTGCGGCGATGTTACGTTGTGCAGGGAAGAGTATAGCGTAGCTTTACTCTTCTTCATGGATATGCTTACTCCATGTTGCTTCAATGCTTCGTACAGCAAATCGTCCACTAGTTTGAAAGAACACTTTTTGGCTTGGTCATGGGACACGAGTGCTCCCATGATTCGGTTGTTCAACAGTAACCGTTTTTAGCATCCCATGTAGAGAACTGCAGATCAACGGAAAAGTAGCTTGACGGAAAAGCAGGCCAACAACGCTCAAATGTTCCGTCGGGACATTATGCATAGTGGCATTCGGGCTCTAAGGTGGTCTACCCCGGATCTTCAGGAGTCCCACGGTCCTACACTTCCAGATGTCAATTGGGTTCTTCGGAGTATAAAATACGACTCAGCATCCTGTCCAAGGCGTTTTCTATCCTGTATCTAAACCCCAGCCGTTAGCTACAGATACAAAGCTGCCACTATGCTCCCCTCGGTGGTGCTCGGCATCTTTGTCGAAGCTCTAACCGCTGCCGCATCACCGGCTCGGCAACAAGATCCTTCAAACTATGTAAATCCCTTCATTGGCACGGCGGGACCTGATGGAACTGGTGCAAATTCAGGGGATACGTTCCCTGGCGTCTCTGTGCCTTTTGGCGTTGTGAAGATCGGCCCCGACACGACGGAGATGAACCCAAGCACAAATGCCTTTGCTGGATATACGCCTGATGGAAATGGTAGTCAAGCATCTATCTATATTCTGTCCCCATCTAATTATAGAGCTGACGGACGGCACTCGCAGTCACTGCATTTACATGCTTTCATGAGTGTGGCATCGGAGGAGCCTCAAAGTATGGCGTTGTGGGACACATGCCGCTTACAACTCTCTCCGGTATCAATGTCCTCGACAATGCTACGTACCAGCAGCCTCGTGTGGCAATGGATAGAGCGTCTGTTGGCTACTACCGCTCTGATCTGGCCAACGGTGTCAAGGTAGAACTCACTGCATCTAATCATGCGGGATTCATCCAGTACACTTATCCCGAAGACGCGGAGCGTATTATCCTCTTCGATGTGTCGCACAACTTGCCATCTCTGGCCGAATTCGTCAAGTCGCAATCATACAGCAATGGTAAGATCGAGGTTAAAAACAGAGGTCAGAGAGTACAGGGCTGGGGGGTTTGGAGAGGCGGCTGGGGAGGGACAGGCATCAATTGGGGAGTTGGTAAGTTGATGCCCGGCTGATAAAGCTCTATATCGTGCTAACAATGTCTTGTCTTTTTTTCCCAGGATCTGAGTACAAGATATACTTCTGCAACGATTTCGATTCCACCCCCGCAACCTGGCAATACTTTTCTGGGCCGTGGAATGCTCCGGATCATCCTCCCAGCCCTTCCACGCCAGTGAGCTGGGGCAACGCATCTACGAATCCGAATGGGGTCCAAGGAGGGCCGGATGGTGATGAATCCGGCAATAGAGTTGGCGCCTTATTCACGTTTCCATCCAAGATGACGGTTGTCAAGTCCAAGATTGGTGTGTCGTTCCTCTCCGTTGAGAAGGCCTGTTCGTTTCAAAGCGAGATCCCATCTTGGACGATGAATCAGACTGTCGCGGCAACCAAGAAGCTGTGGAATGAGGAGGTTTTCAGCAAGATCTCTATCCAAGAGCCCATCAAAAATGAGTCACGCCTGACTCTCTTTTACTCTGCGTTGTACCGCATGCATCAGATGCCATCTGACAGGACGGGAGAGAATCCGGACTGGACATCCACCGAGCCATATTATGATGATTACTACACCCTTTGGGATACGTTCCGTTGCCTCAATAGCTTCTATCTCCTGGTCCAGCCGCAGCGAGGGATTGACATGATCCGTTCCCTGATTGACATTTGGAGGCATGTCGGGTTCATGCCAGACGGTCGCAGTGGAAATCACAATGGCAAGGTGCAAGGCGGTAGCAATGCCGACAATGTGCTGGCTGACGCGTATGTGAAGGGATTTACGGGCGGTATCAACTGGGAGGACGGATACAGGGCTGCATGGACCGACGCAGAAGTTGTTCCACCCCCAAACAATGACCCGGAAGACTCGTCCTGTACAGATAATCAAGGTCGATGCGGGCTCCCGGATTGGATCAAGCTGGGCTATGTGTCGACAACGTTCTCATCGAGTATCAGCCGCACAGTCGAGTACTCTCTCAACGACTTTGCTGTGAGTCAGATAGCAAAGGGTATTGCGCCTCATGACTATCAGAAGTATCTGACAAGATCGAGGTGAGTGCATTTGTCGAAGGAAAAGCCACACAAATGACTTGCTCACTGACAAACACTGTGAAGCAACTGGAAAAACCTCTGGAATCCGGCAATCAACCAATATGACACGTCAGGCTTCCTTGGTCCTCGGAGCCCTGACGGAACAAAGATCACTATCGGCCCACAAAACACATCGTTTACGACCGAAGGACTGCCTTGGGGTATGTGACGAGGCCTTTTTGCGTTGGTATCAATCTGACTCGCCCTACAGAGTACACTTGGACCATACCATTTGACATGCAAGGGCTCATTGAACAAATGGGTGGTATTGAGGCGACTGAAAGGCGACTCGACCTCATGTTCGTCCCCAAGCTGCGGACAGTGGACTTGGGCGTGGGAGTCGCATCAGGAACAACGCTATTCAATCCAGGTAGGCATGGAGCTTATTCATATTTTGTCGCGCGGTCAATCACTCATACACCTTCTAACGCAGGCAACGAACCCAGTTTCGGCACTCCCTTCCTGTACAACTACTTACGAGGTCGCCAATGGAAAGCCGTGAACCAGTCCCGCGTCAATATTGACGGCAACTACTTCACTGGAGCAAACGGTCTCCCTGGAAACAGTGACGCCGGCGCCATGGACAGTTGGATGCTCTGGCAGATGCTTGGCCTGTACCCGGTGGTCACGCAACCGGTGTATCTGATCCTCGCGCCATGGTTCGAGGACATTTCGGTTTCCGTCGGCGGTTCTCATACTCTTCGTATCAAGGCTCAGGGATTGTCCAACGACAGCTTCTTTGTTCAGAGTTTGAAGGTGAACGGGAAGCCTTGGAATAAGAGTTGGCTGGAACATAGTGACATTGCAAAGGGTGGACTTTTGGAGTTTACCCTCGGCCCTGAGCCAAAGTCGTGGGACACTGGAGATGTTCCCCCAAGCCCAGGGCATCAGTAAAGTGTGTCAGTCTCTGTCGGAGTTACACATGCAATTGCAGGCGATGTTTAAGACGTGATCGATCAAAGGTTACCGTTTAAAAGACTAGTGGCCAGTTTCACTCTTCCAAAGCAGCAAACGAAGGCCGTCAATGGACGGGTATTGGAGAGACGATGATCACCTCAGAATAGCACAGCAAAACTCTTTGAAGTAGCTGAGTGGAGCTCTCTGTCGCCGCGCAACTATGAGCCAGAAATGGTACCACTGGGTTGCATCCAGCGACTCGCCGGAGGAGCATCGGTTGATATCTAAACTGGACGCATTGACCATGGCATTCGGGGTTCTCCCCTACTGCCAGAGGTTTCTCAACTCGTCTGCGGCGATCGCAGCTTACGTGAGCGGCATGAAGGATATCTAGTAGACTTGAGACTGTTTGGGAACGATCTCAAGTACCTCAGCTTCAATGGTACCTCGGTTGTTGGTATAAGAGATCAGGACCTGTCTGGAAGAAAGTATGCTAATCTGGAAGTGAGAGCAGAGCGCTTCGCATGTACTGTCCCTGTTACTCTGCTTGGTTCGTTGTGTTGCCCGGCGACCTTGATGCCTGCAGGCCTTTCATGCTCACAGCAAATGGCTTCGACTGGCCAAAGAGAGGATGGCGGCTGAACATCGTGACACATGGGAACCAATCAGCCTGGCAGTATAGAAGATTGTCCTCAATATTGCTGGCACTACTACAGGTTCTAGTGTCTCTCGCCTTCTTCTCTTTACTGGCTGACGGCATTTCCTCAAACAGCGGCTTTCCTTGTTTGAATCAAAGCTGAGGGATACAGCTTTGAGATATCAACACCTTGCCTACCATCTTGCGCGCCGTGGCCATCGCGTCCTCAATGGCCTGTGGCGTGCTGCCAGTCATTTACGACGCTAAAGGCTTTCTCATCATCATTGAGCAGCTATAGTGCTGGCTTACTGGGACGTGTGCATTGTCCCAATACTGTTTGTCCTAAGTTCTTTCTTGAACCGCGAGAAGACTTCATTCTGTTTGACATAGAAAACATCCCGCTGCTGCAGTAGATAACTTGAAACCGACATACTCAGCTTAGGTAGTTGAACGCTTCATTGATCAACGGCTTAATTCGTAGCCCTCAGTTCCCTCATCCTGTCTATTGATCAAAGGCCGAAGCTCGTCGAGTCTGATGCCCTCCGCCGCCCGCACATTCAAGGGCTGCATTGCCATGTTCTTGTGATAAACCGCCAATGCCTTCTCTTTCCTCTCTGGTGGGAGTTTGTCAAAGACGCTTATAGGGGGGCCATAAACGTTGCTAAAAACATGGACACCACAGGTATTGCAGAATGTGGATCCGGTGAACTTGCCTCCTGTGAGGTATTCAGACACTCGATCCCGGCCGTATATTCTCACATTGTCTTTGGCTGGATAGGTACCGATATATGCCGTCTAGATGACAGGCGATGATCAGCGCAGAACAGCTTTGGTGAACCGGGAATTGCAAGCTCAGTTGACGGCTACATACTCTCGCGCATTTACTGCAATTGTCTTCTTTCAGCTCTTCGTGCTCCAGTGGGCCCAGAAGAGCGGCTCGAACGTCACCGCAATGACATGAGAACAAAGCTTTTGCGGGTGCCTCGCCAGGTTCATACGATAGTGGTTCAATCGATCTGGTATCGCCTTCGGCCTCGACGACTAGCAAAGCAGATCTGCGATAATGGTTCAGAACGGACATTTTCGCGAAGGAGCCGTGGGCGATAGACTAACTCGAGCTTGAAAGGGTTGACATATGGTTCACGCAGCGTTCGGACGTTGACCACGAACTTGTCTTTCAAAGGCCCTGTGAGATGCTCGCCCTCAGTTCCACTGCCGCAGTAGCTACAGAACTACATCACCCGTAAGCTTTCTATCAGGCACTAGCATTTGAATTTGTCGGCGATGAGTGGGAAGAATGCAAGACCATATGGCGTACCTTGTCTCTTAGAGTGGATGTTTGATACTCCACAAGGCAGCCTTCATCTCTCAAAACCGCGAACGAGCCCTCTGCCGGAATCAGCCACAGGTATCCCTTCTTCACGCAGAGGCTACAGGTGCAAGCGATTGCCGATACAATCTCTGGCACTGAGAGTTGGAAGCGATAACGGCCACAATGGCAGTTGCCCTGATACACGACCTTATCCCCAGCAGACATGATGCGTCAGTCAACAACCATTGCGCGGCAGGTTCCTGTAGATGGAGAGGGGTAGAGAGTAAGGTAAGCTGGCCTCGAGGGGGGATTCAACGGACAATGAACTGATCCTTCAGACCCTTTGTAGCATAGCGAGCCGGAACAACGTAACCGGCGAGCTGTATCTGCCTCTGCATATCACGATAAGAAACATCCGGGACGATGAATTACCCCACTGACGACGACCCCGGACGAACTTGAGTGATGCCCGCGGTTATATCCGTACCCCGATGACTAGAGACTAGAGCGAGGGTGAGTGGGGGGCTCCTCTTCTCCGCACAGCGGAGTAGTCTGCCTAGGTCCCAATTTCGAGGTCTTTTGTCTCTACTATATATGTTGATGTGTTCTCTGGCTTGATCACAGCCAAATCCTTTCGTGGGCTTCGTCGGGGCGCATCGAACTGTTTTGCACTTTGAGCTGCATGCGGATAGTCAGCCATGGCAGCCGAGATCCTTTTCGAATCACCAACCGTCATCACCGGCGATGAGTCCGCCGAGCCGTTTGTTGCCGACGTATTGGTCTCCGGCGGCCTAATAGCCAAGATCGGGGCTCCGGGCTCGATAGACGTTCCCTCAACTGCTCGCCGGATCAGCGCAAAGGGCCATGTTCTGTCTCCCGGGTTCATCGACATGCACGCCCATTCCGATCTCTACCTTCTCACACACCCTGAACATGAAGCGAAAATAACCCAAGGTTGCACGGTAGGATGATTCCCACAGGAGCTAGCTGGTGTTACCCCCCAATCCTGAGTGCCCCCACGGAGAGGGACGGAGCTCCGATGCTTGCGCCGTCAGCGGGGGCGATTAGATGGCATCTGTTCTCCCTGCCTCTCGTGCAAAGGCCCTGAGGATGCGGTACTCACTGCCCAAAAGTTGATCGCTAATCAAGACCCAATGATAGACTGAAGTTGTTGGTCAAGATGGCATCTCTTATTCACCAATTCGCAACCTCGACCAGCTGAGAGCCATTCGAGAGCAGATTGCCGGCTGGAACGGTAATCCCACTGACGAAGAATGCCGGACAACGCTCAGCGGCGTTGGCATGTTTGAATGGAAGACTGTGGGAGAGTACCTCGACTGTCTAGAGCGCAACAAAACAGCCACAAACGTCGCCACGCTGGTGCCGCAGGGCAATCTGAGGTTGCTCGCATGCGGTCCGTATGACACGCCTGCATCGCCCGAGGAGATCCAGGATCAAATCCAGCTCTTACGAGAGGCAATGGCCCAGGGCGCCGTCGGCATGTCCAGGTAGGCATCACCTGTTACATGATGAGAGATGAGGAGCACCTATTCTGACGGTCGTTAGTGGTCTCACTTACACTCCAGGGATGTACGCCTCAACATCAGAGCTAGCGTCACTCTGTGAAGCACTGGCGAAGGACTTCCCCGGTGCCTTCTACGCGCCTCACCACCGCAGCTATGGATTCCAGGCCATTGAAAGCTACGCTGAGATGCTGGGACTGGGCGAATCAACAGGCTGTCCCATTCGTACGTCTTCCTCCCTCCCCTGCCGCCACGATGGGCGAAGTACTTAGGCCAATGGATCTAGATCTCACGCACGCAACTCTAAACTTTTCGGAGAATAAAGGCAAAGCGCCTGTCTTGATATCCATGATCGACAAGTCTCTCGAAAAGGGGATCGATGTAACGCTGGATACTTATCCCTACCTCCCCGGTAGCACCACTCTCGCTGCTCTCCTGCCTAGCTGGGCGTCATCGGGCGGCCCTTCAGAGACGCTCAAGCGGCTTGAAGACGCGGAGATCAGAGAAAAGATCCGCGAAGCAGTCGAGGTCACTGGCTGCGACGGTGGCCATGGAATTCCGACAAACTGGGAAGAGATTCAAATCGGAGCCACCAGTGAGCCGTCCCTAGCATCGTATTCCGGGCGCAGAGTGTCCGAGATAGCCCAGTCGGTAGGAAAGCCGGCGATCGAGGTGTTCTTTGAGCTGCTGCAAAAGGACAAGCTCGCGACGAGCATCATTATGCACGTTGGCAATGAGGAGAACGTGCAGCAGATTATGCAGCATCGCGTGCACATGGCGGGCAGCGATGCCATTTTGCATGGCAAGACTCTTCATCCGCGAGCGTACGGAACTTTTCCCAGATATCTTGGTAAGTTATTCTGTTACATCGCCATTTCCTCTTTCTTTGTGTGCTCATGCTAATTGTGGCATGGAAGGCCATTACTCGCGCGACTTGTCCCTTATTCCTCTTCCTGCCATGATCGCTCATCTCACCTCTCGCCCCGCCAAGCGACTGTCTGTTTACCCTTTCCGGGGCCTCATTGCGGAAGGTTCGGCTGCTGACCTGGTGCTTTTCGACCCGGAGACTGTCAAAGATATGGCAACGTACGACGAGCCCAAGCTACCAAGCAAGGGCATCAGATATGTCTTGGTAAATGGTCATGTGGCACTGGACGAGGGTAAGATGACTGGCGCGAGAGGTGGTAAGACGCTCAGGAGAGGCAAGGACGGAAGAGTAAAGGCCAGGGATGAGTGAACGATGCGATGGCGAACTTCCAGAATAACTGGCTATGTGTCCAAGAGAGAGAGACTGCAGAACACAGTGATCTATCAAGACCGAAAGGTGGTTCTCGACAGAATTGCTGTTTAGTCATGAAACGTACATACATCTGCAGCGCGGTTACTAGGCGCGGGATCCGACATCGAGATCAAACCGGGGCTGTGCAGCTGTCAGCCTCGGCGGCTTCCATCGTCCCGGTTTCAGCGAAGCCCATCTTTTAACCATAGAGTGCACGAGCCAAGCATCGTCATCTGCATCTCGAACCTGAGCTCAACCTACAAAGTGATCACCGCCACCCGTTATTCTGTACTATCCAATTGTCGTCATTCGCTGTTGCGCGAGATTCACTGTGCAATTCATGCAAACCCTCTGTTCTGTCCAACCTTCACCATACGTATGATTTCCCAACTCTTACGGACATCAAGAATTGCCGCCCACTCCGCTTTGGGGGCTTTTTGTCATGCTCGAATTCCTCCCTTGGGCTTAGGGCTCTCAAGTGGTTCCGTTCTAGTTCTTGGTCCCGTCCAGATAGCTGCATTTGAGGAGGAGCTTGCCAAGTTCCATGTTGGTCGGCAGTCAGACGCACATTGCAACCCAACCGCCAGGTCTATCTGCCAAGTCACTTGATTGGTTGACAATCTGCATGCGCCGACACAAAATAGAACCAAAAGCCGTTGTCTGTTGGCTCCCAAGTGCTGTGCTAGTAAGGCTGATTAAGGTCCGGTCCCCGCGTGGCGGTTCCAGCGCAACAGTTTGTGTTGCAACATTGAGGGGAGCTATTTTTATCCCATCACTGTTCCTGAATCCGTCCTAAAAAAGAATGAGTAGAAAGCCATGCTTCGGGACCGAAGCGTTTCAGATGGAGGCGCCAGAGTTGTTTATATAGTCGACCTTGTATCAACTCGCTTTACCTGGCATTCGATTTCTTGTATAGATCAGCACCCTCGTGAATCTGCGATCATTCTCAAACCCATGGCCATTGTGGATGCAGCACGGATATCATGAACAAGCGATCTTTTCCAACGTTTTAGCCATCTGCGCCAGTCAGCACTATCCGACTCGCGAGTCTGGGATCTCCTCAGGCTTCTTGCCGCTACCAGCATATGCGGACAATTACAGCTTCGAGCAACATAAGACCAATTAGCTATTCTTCCGCTGGAAGCCGGGGTTTGTGGTTCGTTGCCCTCGGGGATCACCGATCTGCTTCTTTCACTAATCTTGTTATTTAGCTCGATATCACTCCGACGAAACTCAGCGCTTAGACCTATTAACGTGGCCTCTGAAATATATCCTTACCTCTTACTTGAGGCATAGCACTTGTGTCTCTTTGCTCCTCGGCCTCACCCTATTCATTTTCCCCATTATGCCCTCCTCGTCTCTCCCCTTTCGCCGGCGCGATCCAGTTGCGGCGGCAGCTCAAGCACCCAGCTTCAACGACATCATCTTCCCCAAGATCTACGAAGAAGCCTGGGGTGCCTCCAATGGCAACATTGCAGATGATCGGTCCGAGTTTGATCGGGCACGCATCTTCCTTTTGCGCATGGCCAACATGACGCCCGACCCCAAGATCATCGACGAGTTGCGTACCATTGTCGCCAATCCGCAGAACAGAACCATACAGGCTCTGGCCACGGCCATTCAGCACAGGATATTTGGGGACTCGCATGCTTCGTTTGCCACGACGCCGCTGATGCAGGCTGTGCGATTCATGCTCATCAAGGCTCGCGTGCCAGAACTCATCCTGTCGGATCGGACGAGATCCGTTGTCGACTTCTTCTTCGACCCAACGCTGGAGAGAAACCTCAATCCTCCGCCCACCGGAGATGTATCCGTCTACAAGTATCCAGCAGGAAGGCTGAAAGTTGCCATCGTAGGGGGTGGTCCCACAGCTCTGGCATCAGCCATTTCGATTGCAGAGAAAGGCGCTGGCAACGTCGAGGTTCACATGTACGAGAAGCGCTGGGTTCAAAAAGCCCTTCCCAACGGCAGCATCATTGTCGACTACCCTCCATCCGCCAAGCGAAGAGACCAAGTAGTCACTTTACAGGACTCCGTCACTCGACTCCTCAGCAAGCCATCGTTCCAAGCCCTCTTTGCCGGCAGGCCGGAGCGAGTGTGCCCGGCTCAGCCAACATTCAGATTCGAAAAGTAGAAGATCGCTTCCTCAGGCGCGTGCAAGATCCAGAATTCAAGGGGCTCATATACCTGCACTGCGAGGGAGTCACCAGAGAGGACCTTGCCAAGGTCGGCGACTTTCATGTGCTTCTTGGAGCTGACGGTGCTGCCTCTTGGGTGAGGCAATCTTTTTTTCAGGGCTATGAGAATGAGCGCGGGAGAAGCTATGCGCTGGGCTTGGCCTTTGATCGACCTGCCGGTTTGCCGTGGTCACAGCCTCTCAATGTCTTCCTGACTCTTGGTCAAACGCGATACCTGTTGAACGCGAGTGATCACGACGGTCGAGGATACTTGAACATGCAGCTCACCGAGGAGGAATGGCACAAGATGGTGTCGGTCGACGGCCAGCCCGTTCACTTCGGCAGGCCTGGATGCTTCAGGAAGCCGGACGGCAGTATCCCTGAAGGCTTTGAACCGAGCCAGGTCTTCGCACCATCCGAAGATAGGAGCAGTCCGCTGTGGGTGTCTATTTCGGACGGTCTGAAGCTGTTCGGATTCAAGGAAGATGAGGTCATCAATGTTGTGCGCATCCCCATTGTTGTTCAAGCCGTAAGAGAAGGCGTGCAGTTGCTCCCACCGCAAGACTCCATCAACGTCAAGCGCCCCCACGCCCTCGTGGCCGTAGCCGGCGACGCCGCAATGACGGTGCATTTCTGGCCCGGTCGAGGACTCAACAGCGGCATCAAGGCCGGCCTGGCTCTGGGGGACGAGCTTGTTCACGCCCTGAACAATGGCAAGTTCATCGGCATGCCCATCGACGCTCTCAAGGAATACAACGACTTCATTCTCAAGCTTCAAGGCCGAGAGCACGACAAACGAAGCATCCCCATCCTCAATCAGTCCGGCTCCCCCGAAATGCTCGGCTGGCTTCTGCAAAAGGCCAACAGCGTTCCCGACCAAGTGGCCATCGAATGGCTCATCGGCGCCATGACCCAAATCGCAGACCGGCTGCAGCGGAGAGACGACTGGGCGTACGACTTTGTCGAAAACGTCGAGCCTCAGCTGCGCATCGTACTACGGCAGCTCGATACGGTGACGCTGAAGGAAATGGCCGTCAGCTTTCCCTGGCCGACACGGGAAATGGCGGGCGCGGAAGTCTTGCCCATTCGCTCCATGAAGGCAGAGGAAAAGCAGAAGTGGCTCAATAACCTCTGGGGCCTGCTGCGTGATGAAAGAAGCAAAGAAGGACGCGCTCCCCCACCTCAGGAACGAGATCGGTCTCCTTCAGCAGCTAGATTTGAAGCTCCCAAAGGCGGTAAAGCAAGACCCGTGTCTCTTATGCCGCCGAGTACGAACAATGTTCCCACTGGAGTTGGGTCAGCAAGCTTGAGGAGGAGAAATGCCACCCAAAGTGGGAGACACAGCAGGAATCTCTCGGTGCCGGGAGAGGGAGCGTCGAGCGCTCGATCACCGTCACCAGGAGGCGAAGTCAGCATCAGCAGGATGTTGACGGTTCATAAGAAGCCGCCAACTTCGGTGTTGGGGGATGCCTTGTCTTTGGCTCTGTTTCGTGTGGAGGATCAGTAGTTGGCTTTCTACGTGTGGAATCTAGATCTTTCTCCTTGTGTTGTCTAGCGATTTCTTCATAGCCCCGCGGTGCCTTGAAAAGGTGTCGTATAGACAATAATTCACGACTCATGTGAACCTTGGCTGGCCCCATCATCGCTATGATATCAGCTCTTCAGGTCACAAGTGAAGGCTCAAAGTTGTTACGCTGATGCAAACGCCAGCCAGGATCCTCGGAACTCTCGGAAACATCTATCATAAACGGATCGGCCCGGCTAACGTGTCAAAATGGAGATGAGGAGCTAATCTGGCATATCTGGCGAGATCTGGTGGTGGCGTCAGCCTGGCAAACTAGTTGCTGGGCTGCACATAGCGACATTCTATCCGCATTGGCGGACTTGGCGCGATTCTTGGCCAGTCAGTGCTGGAGTTGGGACATGGAGCGTCGTGACCGACTTGGACGCCCCAGGTCACCGACGCGTCAGATTGCGGACGAACGACTTACTTGCTCATCGCTGGAAGACCGCAGGCTCCTTCACTGGAGCCATGTCACATCGCACAGATACCGTCACACACATCTCCAATGTCCATCAAAGCTGTGGATTGATAATGAAACTACCCGCTCTATATCAGATCTCCAATCCCTTACTGTCCTTTGGGCATGGTGAGCTCCTCCTCGTGGTAGGTGGGGATGGAATCAGATTTGCCCATGCCGAGCTGGTTGGTGTCCCAGCCGTGGCTCTCGAGATACACACGGAACTTGGCGTCCTCCTCAGCAATGGTGTCCTGGCCGACGTTGGGCAGGCAGAAGAAGGCAATGGCCGCAGACAGCAGGCACAGCGAAGACGCGACCCAGAAGGGGTACTGCGCAGCCTTGGTGGGATCATCGCCACCGGCCTTTTCAATGTAGGGGAAGACCCAGGTTCCAACAAAGGCACCAATCTTGCCGATGGCAGCGGCAATGCCGTAGTAGCGGCCACGGACACCAGTGGCACAGGTCTTGGCGGCCAGGAGACCGATGTTGTTGCCGGGGCCGAGCTCACCAAGACTCAGGAAGATACCATAAACGACAGCGAAGGCGGCGATGTGGTGGGAGATCTTGGCGTAGACGCCGGCCATGATGTAGCCGATAATGGCCTGCAGAGAGACACCGATGATGAGGGTGTACTTGGGGCCGATGATGTCGCTCACAAAGGCACCGATCATGGTGCCGGGGATGTAGAACAGGTTGATGACGGTATTCCAGCCGAAGATGGTGGTGAGAGGAGCGGAGTCGGAGTAGATGCCAGCCAGGATAGACGAGGAGTAGATGCCGAAAGCATACGTGGAGAACTGAGAATACGTTAGAAATCGAAACAAAACATGGGAGCAAAGACTGTGGCAATACTGACGTCGTACAGGAACCAGATGACGCTGACAGCAAGCAGCCGGAAGCCGTAGTAACGGAGGACGAGCAGATAGGGAGTCTTGTGTCGCATGGAGTTCTTGGAGAACTCCTCGGGCTCCTTTAGCTTCAGGCGGAGAATGAAGAGAACCATGGGAAAGACGACGCCAATTCCGAGCGAGGTTCGCCAGATGGTGCTGAGGTGCCCATTGTGGGTGGCAGCGGAGACAACGTCTTGAGCGCAACCGTGAGCAGACAATATCAGCAACAGGCGACGATTGGAGACTTACAGGGGACGAAGGCGCCGATGACGAAACCCCAGTCAATCATGGTGTTGGTGAAGAGGATGAACCAGCGGTTGCGAGTGCCAGACTTGAGCTCGCCGCTCGTCTCGGCACAGCCAACACTACCGGCGGGATACTCGCCTGGAGGGAGTCAGTTGGAATACACTTCTGAGGAGGGAAAGTTATAGTCAGTGCAGCGAACCTCCAATGCCGATACCGACAAAGAACCGCCAAGCAGTCAGCATGTTGAACATGCCAACGGCATCGCCATGGTAGTAGGAGCCAGCGGCCAGGGCAGTAAAGACGACGAGGATAGCAGTGGACACCAGCAGCGAGTTGTTGCGAGACCAGCGATCGGCCAGGAAGCCAAACAGCAGCTGTCCAACGACGGTGCCAGCAAAGGCAATATCGGACACGTACTTGCTCGCGTTGCTGGAGGTGTAGACGGTGCCGTACTGGAGCTTGAGGATCGTGTTGACCGAGCCGATGACGTTGTTCACGTAGCCGTCGGAGAAGAGACCAGCGCCGCAAGCGAAGACGGGCAGAGCAGTCTGGAAGAAGCTCTTGCGGGGAGCGGCCATCTCGATGGCGGGCTCCATATTGGTGATGGCAGACGACTTCCAAGCGAGGACACAAGGGGAAGACGGTTGACTGTTCACAACCCGACTCGGCAACGGGACGAGGGCGAGGACGAGGGCGAGGACGAGGACGTTGGCCGCTGGTGACGGAACCGAAGACAACGTCGAGCGAAGGGGTAGCAGCGGCTATTCATATCGATTTGCTCACCGGGGTTGGTGGCACAAGATTGTCGCTGGACTTGGTCGAACGCCCCAGGTCTCCAACTCCAGCCTTCTCCCCAACCCTCCAATCATGCGCTAGTCCTGCAGCAACCTGCGCAGAGTGGTATCGAAGCAGCAGCGAGAATCCACACGGCATGATGCTGCTAGCACTCGGGCGCACTAAAGCCAACAGAAACCCATGGCGAAGAGGCTTGCCCGGCGACTGGAGCGGCAAGGCGCTAACTGGTCATGGTAGCTGTGATCCGAGTCCTTTGGTGTTCCCCATGCCCCCCCACCCGAGGATCAAAGGTCGACAAGGGGGCCAGGATGGATGAACCCACCGCAAGCGCCTCATTTGGCAGATGCGAAGAAGAAAGGCCGGCGGCCGTGTCCTGTATGTGCATGTCAAGGCAAGACCATGTGCGTAATGCTGGGATTTCCAATGGCTGGGCTGGGGAAAAGAGGGCTGTGGAGGCTGTGGGCTCATTCCATGTCTTTCCAAACTGGGGGCTTCCGTGATATCGTCACTCTTCCTCTGCCTCTTGTCGGTTTCTCTTTTCTTCCAGGCACGACGAGCCGCGTCCCTGTTCCAGACGGCCGGAGTTGGCAGTTGATCTCATGCTCGTTCTGTCGGCTTGTGGTTGCCGGCCTTGGCGACTTTGGGCTACCGGCGACAGGTAGTACCTGCGCCTACGCGGGCTAGCGCTGGTAGCAGCATGTACAAGCCGTCCTTGGCTGCCCGTCACCGGACGCACTACTCAAAGTCCCTACAGGCGACGATCATGGCCATCGCCGCCATCCGCTTGTAAATACAAGGGCTGGGCTCGCAATTCGCTGCATGGCCCTGCCCTGAGATAACGAGGCGTTAGACGGCAGCCAGGGGAAAGACTTGTACAGTACGGTCAACAATCGTAGGTGGCTCAGGCCGAACGGCGGCGGGTGTCTGGGGCCAGGCAAGAGGTGCAAAACCTCTCATCAACTCCCCACCGGGCGTCTCAACCCGTGCATCTCGATCACGTTGACGGCAACATCCAACTCATCCGCCCCCAGCCGCAAAGGAAAAGGGGAAATGAAAAATAAGAAAAAAAAATGGCCCCTCCAGATCAATGATTTTGAATAGCCAACAATCACGTCGATAGCGCTCCCATTCCGGCAGCCGTCGCACGCACGTGCGGCCAGATCGTGGCGTCAGCCGGGAGGCTGTTTTCGGCCGAGCAAATGGACAGGCACCCTGAGAGAAACGCTGTCACGATCGTCAAGCCGCCGAAAGCGTTGACCGAGCGGCTTCAGGAGGGTGAAGCTGACGGCCGCCACGCACGTGGAGGGATCGAGTCGCTGCTTGTCAATATTTGAAGGCAAGATGGGTCGGAGTGGCCGATGTCAGCGCTATCGGGAGAAGACTTCTTGGACAGGCAAAAGTTCGACAGGGAAGCGTCACCACACCGACAACCCGACGTTTAGTTGCACCCGTCCGCTATGCAATGCATGCAATGAGATCTGACCCATTTTCTCAGCGGCTGCTGAGCGCGCTCAACACTATCGCGAGCCCACTCACAGACTCAGCGCTGGTGCGATACTCTGGAAGATACTATGCTCCATAGGGTAGCCCACATGAAAGTCCCAGCGGTCCCAGCGGTTCCAACTGTCGTGAAAAAGCATGTGACAGGCCGCCGGCAAGTCAGTTCCGGAACCGTGCACCCGTATCTATCTGTTGAGTGTATTTCACGGGCCATCGAATCCTTGTAAGAAGGCGGAACATCTTCCAATGAAGGAGGGCGGAGGCGAAACGTTGCCAGAGAATACAGACACGTGAGGAGTGAAGAGAACAGCGGAAAGCTCAACAGATTGCGGCAGGCATTGAAACTCGAAGCTGAACATGCACGCGACTCTGCAGACTGATTGCAGATGGACAGGGGATGACGGAGGTGGTCTGGTGGGTCGGAGAAAAGTGCCACCGGGCTGCAGCGAGCCGTTTGTCGCGTCGTCGCCTTGAGTCTTGGCTACAGCGTGCAGTGACATCCTCCACCTGCTGAATGTCTCAGGTTGCCCGACAGAAACTCGAGATTTAATCTTCGTCTTCTCCTCTTCTATTTTTCCCCCCTGATAGGCACGAAAGATGGAGCATGCAGTTATCATGATGACCCGATAGGTACATCTAAGTAATCACGTTCCTGCCAAAAGAAAACGCCATGCGCTGCACATGGACGGCACATGGCCAGAACAGCACCAGACGCCATGTGCCAACGGTCAAGCCTGTGCCTGGCACGCTGTGGAGATCTGCTAGCGATGGACTTGCTATTGCACACGATCTTGCTACAACCCCCGGGTCGCTCCCAAACGCAGCCAAGCAGCCAAGGCACCACCACGTTCAGCCGCGTCTTCCTGTCGTCTCCGAGTGGACCAGCGGCTTTTCCTGCTTCATGTCCACTCGCCCTACAGACCAGCCGCACCAGACATCACTTCGTACTTCGATACCTTGTCCACTCCCTCCTCCTCCTACGGGCCCGACGACGCATCATTAGCTCATCCCGTCACCTCTCCAAGATCCACAAGCTGCCGCTCTAGCGCCTCGCGACTGGAAGCTAGGTATGAAGCTCACCTAGAACCGACGACGTTCCTCTGATCCTCCGCCATGCCTGGCGCAGCATCACCAGCATCACCAGCATCACCGAATCCTAACCTGAATGTAAGCCCCAGGCCCATCTCATTTGATGTCCCCTGTCTTCCTTGTCTCAACACATCAGGGCAGCACGTACTGCCGCCTGCTCCCCTCTTCTCTGTCTGACCCGATCCAACCGCTCGTCATGCTTCCCTGCGCACAGACTCGGCTTAGCTAACCTTGCTTCTCCCTTTTCCGCTGCCGTTAGACCAGCACCTCCACCAACACCAACCATGACGCCGTGGCAGCGAGGTCGAACCAAGAGCCAGCCAAGAGCGGCTGCTTGAAGCGCTTCCTCGCCCTCGTCCTCACGTCGCTCGCCCGCCGCCTCGACGCCATGAGCAGCTCTGCAAAGGCCGACCTGCTGCGCTTTGTCCGCTGGCTCGACTCGCCGCTGGGCCATGGCGTGCTGAAATGCACCCTTGCCTACACCATCGCCAGCCTCGCGACCTTCCTCACGCCGCTGTCCAACTTCCTGGGCACGCTCGACGGCAAGCATGTCGTCGCCACAATCACCGTCTACTTCCACCCGGCGCGGTCGACCGGGTCCATGATTGAGGCCGTGCTCATCGCCGTCGTCGCCATCGCATACGCTGAGCTTGTGTCCGTGCTCTCCATGGTGGTCTCGGTCTTCGTCGGCTCCGTCCTAGGCCTCGTCACCTTGGCGCATGTGCTAGTCGTCGTCATCTTCATCGGCGGCGGCTTTGGCCTCATGGGATGGGTCAAGCAGAAGATGGCAAACCCTCTCGTCAACGTCGGCAGTACGCTGGCATCCCTGGCCATCATCTCAGTAGTCACCAAAGAGAACGCCGTCATATCAAACGTCTTTTCCAATCAGAAGATTGTCCAAGTCTTCAAGATGCTCATCATGGGAATCACGTCCACGGCCGCCGTCAACGTGCTGGTCTGGAGGGTCTCGGCTCGCCATCTGCTGAGGACCTCCATGGCAAAAGCAACCGCGTCCCTGGGTGGCATGCTCTCTGCCATCTCGGCGAGTTTTCTAAAGGGTGTAGAGGAGGAGCAAATGTCGGCAGACTTCACCGCTTCTTCGGCCACTTACAATACCACCTACCCCCAGATGCTCAAAAACTTGCGCGAGGCCAAGTTTGAAGACTACTTTCTTGGCAGAGAGAGGATTTACATGCTCGAGAGGTCCACGGTCAAGGCGATTGAGACCCTGGCTCGCTCCATAGGTGGCTTGCGCAGCGCGGCTAATACCCAGCTGTCCCTCCTGAGGCTGGCCGAGTCGGACCAAGGACCACCGGCCTTGACCCGATTTCTGACGGTATCGTCGCTTGGGGAGTTCGAAGGCATCTCGCCTGGCAGTTCGAGTCCGAGGAGGCCTTCCAAGGTGGTGAGCAGACCTGGCTCTCCCGGACAGCCGCCTGGTACTTCGACTTCCGATGACGGAGATGGTGGTGATGGCGATGACGGCCCAACGCCGTCAACTCTCTTCAAGTTGTTTGTCGATTTGATGAGTCCGTCGATGGAGGCTCTCACGCAAAGCCTTGTCGTGATCCTCCGGGAGCCGCAACTGGGAACCGCTCCCAAAGATGAAGTTACAATTAGTGATGAGCTGCGCCAACCGCTCACCGAGGCACTGTCCCAGTTCAACGAGGCGAGAGCCAACGCCCTGCAGAGGATGTACACGACGATTGAGCGAGAAAAGTCCACGTCTAGGCGGATTCAGGCCGGCTTGGAGGAGGTCGCCGCGGCGTGCGGGCACTTCAGCTTCAGTTTGCAGACGTTCGGCGAGGAGATGCAAAAGTATCTCGACGTTCTCGACGACCTCAAGTATGTCAGCGATCATAGCAAGCGAAGCTGGCGCTGGGTTCTGTGGTGGAGGAAAGATGATGTCGCGGGGCAGGGTCGCAAGTTGTCTACCTTGCCGTTCGAATCGTCAGCCGAAGCCGAGAGCCTCATCAAGCCCATCAGAAAGCGCGATGTGCCCAGAGGTATCCCGGATTCCATGGTCCGCCGCAGAGATACGTACAACTGGCAAGCGGCTCCTAACTCGAGCAAAATACTATCGACCATCTCCCAGTCCATCCTCAAATTTGCCAGGAAGCTTGCCCAAGACGACAGTAAGCACGCACTGGTGACCTCTTTGTTCGGCTTTGCCATGTAATCACACCTACTAACCACCTGCTTCTGTGTGATGAATAGTACGCTTTGGAATCAAGGTAGGCATAGGCGCCTCTCTTTGGGCAATGCTTGCCTTTATAGAGGCGACGCGAGATTTCTACAACCACTATCGCGGCGAGTGGGGGCTGTTGTCCTTCATGATTGTCTGCTCCATGACCGTTGGCGCTTCCAATACTACGGGATGGGCCCGGTTCATGGGGACATTCTTCGGTGCCGTCTTTTCCTTGTTCAACTGGACCGTGAGTCAGGGCAACGCCGTCGCGCTCATCTTGCTTGGCTGGCTGGTAAGCTTCTGGAACTTCTACCTCATCGTCGCCCGAGGCAAAGCACCCTTGGGTCGCATGACGATATTGGCATACAATGTGTCGACGCTCTACGCGTACAGCTTGAGCCAGCGTGTCGACGACGACGACGATGACGAGGGCGGGATACACCCCATCATGATGAAGATTGTAAAACATCGAGTCATATCGGTCACGGCCGGTATTCTCTGGGGCCTGATTGTATGCCGAGTCATCTGGCCCATATCGGCCCGCAGAAAGTTCAAGGAGGGCGTCTCGATGTTGTACCTTCAGATGGGCCTCATCTGGAGGCGAGGCCCCCTCGCCATCCTACTCCGCAGCGACTGTTCCGAGAGCTACCTCAAATCCGGGGAGCAGGTTGCCATGCAGCGATATGCCAACCGCCTGGAGAGCCTCCGGCAGTCGGCCGCGTCCGAGTTTGAGCTCCGCGGGCCGTTCCCTATGGAGACGTACGGTCGCATCATGCGGTGTACAAACCGGATATTGGACAGTTTCTACGCCATGAGCCTCGTGGCACACCGGAACAGGAACCTCAGCCCGGGCGAGCGAGCGCTGCTGGAGTACACGGCAACGGAGCGAGCCGTATTGTGCGACCGTATATGCCACGTCTTTCAGGTGCTCGCCAGCTCGATGATGCTGGAGTACCCGCTGACCGATGCGGTTCCCAGCGTCACTGGCATCCGTGATCGGCTGCTCGCCAAGATTTTCCAGTTTCGCAAGGAGCACTCGGCCGAAGCCATGAGAAACCTTGGCCATGCGGGTCAAGGGAGAATCGAGAATGGCGAAAGCAGCCGCGGCGATGCTACCGCTCTTGTTAACAGTAACGGCGACGATCACCCAGGTGCAGTCGTGGCAGAAGAGAAGGATTACGCCTTGATCTACGCATACACGCTGGTGACGGGCCAAGTTGCGCAGGAGTTGAAGATTGCCGAGAGGGAAATTGAAAGTCTCTTTGGTGTCCTCAACGAAGAGTCGCCGCTGCTTGTATAGAACTTGGATGGCACAAAGGATGGGGGATTCTGGCACAAGATTGGATACTCGCATATCGGAGTCACCTAAGCACGCATGAATACCTACCTACCTAGCAACAGGAAGCCCTATAATGAGCATAAGCATAACGGTAGTATAATATAATAGCAAGAGGCCGGTTCCGAAGGAAATCGGAATGACCCTGTCTTGTAATACCATCTAGTCTCTCCATCGCCTCATCCCGCTCTCATTGAGTCGTCTCTTCGAAATCGTGCTTCACTGACGCTCCCGCAGCCGATACCCCAGAGAACGGACACGTCCCTCGCGCTCTCGGTTTGCTGTCCTCTCCATCAGGCGAGCCGTTTCCATCAGCATTGTCCTTCATGTCTTCGTCCGCCAGTATCTTTTTGCCATGCAGGTAGCCCTCGCGCTCAATCTCGACATCGGAGTCGGGGGTCTCGAACTCGATGCCATCTTTGACGTGCCACTTGGCCATGAGGTCGTTTTGCACCCAGATGACCTTGTTGAGGGCCTTGACAAGGGCGATTTTCCGCTGGATGTGCAGGCGCGGATGCGACAGGATGGCTTCGTTCATGATATCTTGGATAAAGCCCAGACATGCGCCCAGATGGACGTATTCGATGTGCAAGGGGTGTTTCCTGCCGAGGCCGACGTGCATCATTCTAGACAGTAGTAGTAGGTCCATGGTCAGCCTCGTCGCAGGGAGGTCACGGTCGATATTGCGCGTAGACTTACCCGACTTTGTCGAGATACTCCCAAAACTCCATCTTGCTTGGATCGGAACACAGCTTGTTCAGGTACGCCCGCAGAAACATCTTGCGATGCAGAATCTGCGGGCTGTTTTCGTCGGGAATCTCATCGAGGGGGCCTTCGAAGGATGTACTCCGTGTGGTGAACGCGCGGGCAGTGATGTCGTACTGGAGGAGTTTCTTGTAGACGATGTTGACCACGGCTGGGATGAGGGCCTTGATGTATTTGGAGTCGCTGATGAGGGCGTCGATGTCGCCTATATGAGTTAGATGCAGGTACATGACTGAGTTTTATAATTATCGTGAGCTACATACGGCTTGAAAAGTCGAGGAATGAGTGCAGGTATTGGATGCGGGCTTCGAGGTTGGTGTAGAGATCCTCGCGCTGGATATGTTTTATCGGCCTTGAGTATGGATTCATGGCGACTCTCTATCAGGTCTATGTGAAGAGATTATGTTCTCTTTTAGTTTGTCTGAGCGAGAAGCGATTGCTTGATTCAATAACCAAATTGCGAAGATTTGAGGGCAAAAGCACTTCTTGTAGGGTAAGGCAGATGAGAGGCGCGAGAGTAAGGTAGGTGGTCAATGCGAGGAGACGCGTGGATGAATTGTTCAAGGTTCTGTTTCGCTTCATTGACTGTTCTTCGCAGGTATATTTATCAGGCATATCGATGTGCTTACTTAGAGTGAGTAAATGCACTGGTCAGTTAGAGTCAGTACAAGCCGAGCCATTTGCATCAGCTGGTGAGCTGAATATGCATGATCTTTCATGTCAGGCCATATCGCGATCGATCTGGAGAAACATGGTACGACGGGTGGGGGATAGAACGATGTCATGTAATTTGCTATGCGTCACCCGTAATTGGCCGTCGGTATCAGATCCCTTGCTTTGGTGTGCAGAGATACCTAGAATGGGATATTATGTGTCCGAAGACTTTGCGCATTGTTCGAGTGTCAATGTTGAAACTGATGTTTTGCATGACACGCGGTGATGATGTCGGGACACTAATCAAAAAGTTGACTTAATAAGTGGACAGTGATTGTACCTACATAACAGTGCGGACTTGACTTGATACCTTCGGTACTGTAGTTCTCAGCTTGTTTATGGCCTCAACACCATTGCATGTGAAGCTCTGGTCAGAGGTAGCGACATCTTTTTGATCTTTCACTTTGCTTGGTGATATCCTCAAACCTAATACTTCCTTGCTATTGAACTCTGGATAAGCTGTTGCCGTCATTCCTTATTGCTAATATGCTGCCGAACCGTCGTGACGCGAGTGGTCTGCGGGTGGCTGTCGTCAGCTATCAGGAACACACACACCTGAGACCTGACACACTCACCAGCAAACGAAGGCGTCGCTCCATGTCACCAGTATACGACATTATGGAAGTTCAATAACTGAAGATACTCATAGCCTCTCGTTCAACCTTTGACTTCATCATTGAACCTTCTTTGACCGCCAATGATGCAGAGTTGCGTTTTACCTACTTCAAGGCGTTAGCTTACCCCGTCATTAACAGCATCCTTATCGGCTTCTGCCGGCGATCGGCGAGCTCAATTTATCCAGCGTCCTTCATCTCCACATCTCCAGCATGCATAGGGCCAGTCTCAGTTGTGAACGGAACTTTCATGAGACATGAAGAATCGATAGTCTTTGCGCTCAAAGCGAGAGAAGGATTGGGCACGTCCGACAATCAAGCTGGAGGTGATTTTTTCCGGACGCAGCATCCGGCCGCAAGTCGCTTCACCAGCCACCGCTCTGATTCAACTCAACTTGGCTCCCAACGCGAGATATCGGACGGTCAATGAAACGTTACGCTGCTCCGCGCCAACACATTCACACTAACAAAGAAGCAGCAGCAGCAGTACGACGCGAGCCCGGATCGGTGAAGCTGGGTAGCGGCACTTGCTGATCTGCGTCGACCTTTTGGGTAACAGACGGAGAGAATCCTACTACACTGGATCTGCATCCCCGGAGACCCGGTACCGGATAAGGGACGAGAGGACCAGAATCACTGTTGCAAGGGGATCGGGAAACGGCGTTTATTTAAATCACTTCCCAGCGGCTGGCCCCGGATCCATTGGTCTGGTTTACACCCACCAGCTCGTGTGTGGCCTGAGAACGATCCTCAAAAGCAGCAGGCCAGCCCACCTCGGATCCTCCGCGATGCTTTACAAGGCCATCGCCGCCGCACTGGCCCTCAGCAGCACGGCCTCCGCCCTGTGGCCCGTGCCGAAACACTCTTCGACCGGCAACGGCACGCTCTTCATTGACCAGACGGTTCAAGTCACGTACAATGGCGAACAGGTGCGGTGGACTCTTGCTGGTGATGACGCCGGATTCCGGGACTATGCTGAGACCAGGATCGATAACCAACAGGTCGCCTACACGGCCGGCTATGTGCCGCCCAGCGGACCGCACTTCACCAGCCGCGAGATTGTCCAGGGCGGGCTCTCGCGCACCTTTGGCGCCATCTTCCAGCAGGGCTTCGTGCCGTGGATGCTGCGCGAGCGAGACTCGGACTTTGAGCCGGGCCTCGGCGGGACGCGCATCCGGACGCTGCAGATTGTCCAGACGCAGCACGACAGCCCGGACACCTTCAAGCCCTTCAGCGTCTCCGTGAACGAGTCGTATGCGCTGGACGTCGATGCCAAGGGCCACGCCTCCATCGTTGCGCCGTCGTCAACTGGTATTCTTCGCGGTCTGGAGACGTTTTCGCAGCTCTTCTTCAAGCACAGCTCTGGAACTGCCTGGTACACGCAGCTTGCGCCTGTTTCGATCCGCGATGAGCCGAGATACCCTCACCGTGGTCTTCTGCTCGACGTGGGCCGCCACTGGTTCGAAGTTTCCGACATTAAGCGAACGATTGATGCCTTGGCCATGAACAAGATGAATGTGCTGCATCTGCACGCAACTGATACGCAGTCGTGGCCGCTGGAAATCCCGTCTCTGCCCTTGCTGGCTGAGAAGGGCGCCTATCACAAGGGCCTGACTTATTCCCCGAGTGACATCGCCAGCGTGCAAGAGTACGGTGTCCACCGAGGCGTTCAGGTCATCGTGGAGATTGACATGCCGGGCCATGTTGGGATTGACAAGGCGTATCCGGGCCTGAGCAACGCGTATGGCGTGAATCCGTGGCAATGGTACTGCGCACAGCCTCCCTGTGGATCATTCAAGCTGAACAACACAGACGTCGAAAAGTTCATCGATAAGCTGTTTGATGATTTGCTGCCGCGCTTATCTCCGTATTCAGCCTACTTCCACACTGGTGGCGATGAGTACAAGGCGAACAACTCGCTGCTCGATCCGGCACTTCGCACAAACGACGTCAAGGTCCTCCAGCCAATGCTGCAGCGATTCCTGGATCACACACACAAGAAAGTGCGTGAGTTGGGTCTCGTTCCCATGGTCTGGGAGGAGATGATTCTGGACTGGAACGCGACGCTGGGGAAGGATGTTGTTGCGCAGACGTGGCTCGGCCAAGGAGCGATTCAGAAGCTCGCCGAGGCTGGACACAAGGTGATTGACAGCAGCAACCAGTTCTACGTGAGTGCCCCTTTCTCCCTTCGCGTCGCGGAGAATGCTGACCGTTCACTATCAGTATCTCGACTGCGGTCGTGGAGAGTGGCTCGATTTTGCCAACGGCGCCCCCTTCAACAACAACTACCCCTTCCTCGACTGGTGCGACCCGACCAAGAACTGGAAGCTCATGTACTCTCACGACCCTACAGACGGTGTCTCGGACGATCTCAAGAAGTTTGTCATTGGCGGCGAGGTTGCCGTCTGGACAGAGACCATTGACCCGACCAGCCTGGACACCATCATCTGGCCGCGAGCCGGAGCAGCAGCCGAGATCTGGTGGTCGGGCAAGACGGATGAGCACGGCGCGAATCGGTCGCAGATTGACGCGCGGCCGAGACTGTCGGAGCAGCGGGAGAGGATGCTGGCGAGGGGCGTGAGGGGGACGCCGATTACACAGTTGTGGTGTAGTCAGGTTGATGTTCACAATTGCGAGTCTGGGAACTACTGATTGGTAGGTTTACGACGATATGATCTGTTTGTCTAGATGAGAATTGTAGCGAGTATATCTACGGAGTATTCTCTGAATCAGTAATACGGTGATTTACATCGAGCATGCCGCTGCTTTCTGGTATAAGGACAGCTTCAATTGCTACTAGCATGCTGTCATCCTGCTCGTAATCAAAGATTCCATTCACTCTCTGCGAAACCATTCACATTATATGCAGGGGGCAACTCCGCAATATGGAGCGGCGGCTTCGACTTCCGAGACGATTTGTCATTCCCACGTCAACTGCCCTCATTCTGCTGATACAATGCCCTCCAGTGCTTGTGATTCTTCCCAATCTGGCAGCTCTTGTCGATGCTCAAAAAGGGGTGAACTGGGATCTCACCCTTCCAAAGCTACATCGTAAGCGCGTTGACTCTCTCCGTAATTCCTGATTCGCTGGTTCTTGACGTACGGCGAGCATGCCGAACATCCAAGGACCGGCGTGGCGCGACGTGTACCACCATCGAGCAGTCGAGCTCAATGCAGAACGACTGTATAGTGCTAGAACTCGTATTCATGCTCTTTGATACAACGGTATCAATCTGGTTATGACCCTGATCTCAGGCACCCGACGGCTTTTTAGTTGACCAACCTCCTACCCACCTTACAAAGAGTGGGTTATAAGAGCAAACGCCACCCACCTGACCTGGCAGTTGAAGTGATCAACACCACGAGATAATTCATCACTTGGACTCTACATGACAATCAGGCAAGATGCATGCTCCGCTTGTGTCACTATCATTGGCGTCCCTCGCCGCAGCTGCTCTGCCAAAGGGTGTGATCGAGATCCCGCTCCAGCGCATCAAGAATCAGACTGCGTACGGCGCCGAGTTTCAGGTCGGCAATCCGCCCCAAAAGGCCATCATTTCTGCCGATACGGGCAGTCCGACGTATGCCTTTGAGTCTCCTCGTTAGTATTCACGTCAATTATGTATCATGTCCATCAATCTATCACAGCACAATTGACCTTTGTCCCGTACAGGCAACACCGTCTGCCAGCAAGGCTTCTGCTCAGCTTATGGGACCTACGACAACACAACCTCCACCACGTCCAAATGGCTCAACGACGGCTACTCCGACATGCTCATCGACCACGGCTTCGGCAGTTTCATCAACGACACTCTTCGGATCGGCGGCGTCACCCTCAATGACATGATGTTTGGTGTAGTTGAGCAGAACTTTGCCTCGTTCCCGATCAACACGCAGCAAACCGCCATTTTCGGCCTCGGGGCGTTCTGTCAGACGCCTGCGTGCGACACATATCCGACGTTTCTCAACCAGCTGTACGAGCACGGGGCAATTTCTCGGCGTGCGTTCAGTGTGTATCTGGGCCCTAATGATCCGGATGCCAAGGGGTCGCTGCTCTTTGGCGGAATTGATCTTGCGAAACGTCAAGGCCCGGTTCACAAGTTGAAAGTCCTCGATCCTACAGCATCGGCGGCAAATCTGCAGCCCAACTGGGTCAGTCTGTCCAGCGTCGAACTTCAGCTTTCAAATGGCACTACGACCACTTCCACCTACGACAACGGCACATATGCTCTTTGGGATACCGGGTCTCCAGGCTGGTACTTCCAGCAGGACATGTTCGACGCTCTCACCAGCTACTGGGGCCTCTCGAATCCCGATCCAAACAATGCTCTTGTTGTTGACTGCAAGTTCCGCGAGCCGTCTGACGACTCGATTGCCGTGAATCTGGGACAGGGAGTGACCATCAACGTGCCGCTGAGTTCGCTGCCTATTAATAACGGCGACGGCACTTGCACTGTGCCTGTTGCGCCTTGGGGAACCCTGATGGGCGATGCGTTTCTTCGGAACGTCTACTTTACGTTTGACTATGAGGATCTGACGATTGAGTTTTCTTTGGTCAAATATACTGATGAGACGAATATTGTCAAGATTGAGTGATTGGTCATTCACGCGTAAGAAAGTCAAGTACTAGAGAGTCATAATATAGAACGAGATGGTAGTTGAGAAGTTTGCTATGCAACTCGATGAGCCACTGGCAACTTTCCCCTCGGCTGCGCGTCCCCAAATAGAACATCCACTGCTGCCGAAAACGCTTCGACAGTAGGCTCATACACGGCGATATAAGTGCGAACCTCTTCATCATCCAGGAAGTCATAAGGCGCGCACGTAGCGATCGAGATCAACGGTCGCGATCCCCGTCTCTTGGCGACCGCGAGACCGAGCTCCTTCTGATACTTTGACTCGCGGGCGTTGCGAGTGGCCAAGATGACGACGTCGGCCTCGTCGACTTGCTTCCACTGCTCTTCCGTTAGGGTAGAGCTGGTGAACCGCACGTCCGACGTCTCGGGCGCTCTCTTGCGGATCCGCTCTTCAAACGTATCGGCGATCCAAGGAACACGGGTGGGCAGAGTTCCGCTATCAACGGCTCCTCCGATGGGAACGTCGGGCCCGGGGGAGACAAAGGCAATCTTTGCGGTGGGTTTGAGAGGAAGAAGGCCCTCTTGCGCTCTGACAAGTGTCACTGCGTCTGCGTAAACTTGGTGGGCGAGCTGCTCTCCTCTCTCGTTGATTGCTGCCAGCGTCTCCGGTGGCTCTGCGTGGAGAGCAACATCCCAGTCTGTATATCTCTCCTTGAGCTTCCGGAGACGCTCCAGCGACTGGTCCACTCGCTCTTGGGACAGCTTCCCACTTTCAACAGCATCGCAGATGTAGTCAATAGCTGCCGCTTGCACATCGAAAGTATGGCATATCATGACATTGTCGACGCCAGCCTGGAATGCCATCAGTGAACCCTCTACAGTGCCGAAAGTCGCGCGGATGCCGTCCATCTCTAGGCAATCCGTCATGATGACTCCTTCATACTTCCACTCGTTTCGCAGGATCCCGATCGTATCTGGCGATAGCGTGGCAGGAAGACCGTTCTTTGCCAACTGCGGCAGCGAGATGTGAGCCGTCATGACCATCTCGATGTTATCGGCAATGGCGTCTCGGAATGGGATCAGCTCTAGCTTCTCCATATCGGCTCTTGATTTGTCAATGACTGGCAACCCATAATGAGAGTCAACGGCTGTATCTCCATGACCGGGAAAGTGCTTGATGCATGGCACGACCTTGTGCTCTTTCAAGCCCTTCGTGCAAGCTGCTGCAAACTTGGACACAGTCTCCGCCTCATCGCTCGGGCTTCGGACGCCAATGACGGGATTGAGCGGCTCTGAGTTGATATCGCCCACAGGCGCATAGTTCATGTTGATGCCGAAATACCGCAGCATCTCCGCCGTGGCCTTTGCAACCTCATACGCATGATCTAGAGATCCGGCAGCGCCGAGCGTCATCGGCCCGGGCTGTTGCGCCGCGATGGGCGGCGAAATGCGTGTGACGAGGCCATTCTCCTGGTCGATCCCGATGAAGAGCGGCTGGCTGTGGCCTGCATCCTTGGCAATCTTCTGCAGCCCCAAGCACAGCGCCTGTAACTGAGCGGCGTCGAGCACGTTGCGCTTGAACAGGACGATTGCCCCGACGCCGTAGTCGCGGATCAGAGTGGTGATTTCCTGGTTGATTTCACGGCCGTGGAAGCCAACGGCGAAAAGCTGGCATCGTTGCGTTAGCCCGAGATATTCTACGGAAGCCTCTTTCGCTTGAGAGAGCTCACCTGGCCGGTCTTCTTGCGCTGCTCCGGTGATGGCATCCTGACTGTCTTGAACTGAGGCTAGAACAATTGTTGCGGCTCTCTTGAAGCCAGCCGAAATAACCCGTCTTTTCTATCTCGTCAGGTCTCTTGTAGGCCAGTGATGACCATTTGGAGTTGAGTCCCTTGAGCTGGATTCACCACGCGCGGGGCATCAACTTGGGCATTGGGGAATGTAACGTCTCGGATCCCGTTGCCGACAATTTCTTGGATCTCCGCGTTCTGATGGAATCTATTTCCCCGGAAACTGCTGGTTGAGAGTCGCTCGTCTAAGTTGACCGATGTAGGCTACCTATGCTGTCATTGTTCTAGCGGTGGGGGTCAGGCAGCTCGGTTTACCAGCAATGGCAGTGGGTTTGCTGATAAAGTGGCTTGCAATGTAACCTGGATCCCCCACGATATTGCTGAAGAGCTGGCGGGGGCTTAGCACCTGATATGCTCCTCGAAGTGGCTTTCATAAGGATGACATGGAAAGCATATGTTGCTGCCAGATGACTGATATCGAACGCCAAATCGTTTCAGTAAGATACATATCCAGAGAACTCCAACCCTGCCAATTGGCGACTAGAACGGCACCGCGCTGGAGATGCATGTCGGTGGTGGGGGAGGGGCAAGTTCAACGCTGTGCTGCCGACTAGATTCGCCGAAGCCTTTGAGAACCTTAACCTGGTAGAGAGCTTCTGACACAATTTAGGTAGCTTGAAGGAGTATGTTATTGGTGATGTTAAGAGATGGATATATGCAGACTTTCTCATAAGACCAACTTGAACGCAGCTATAATCGGTCGGATCGCTCCTCGCCTGAGCTCCTTGATGCTTAGCCCGTGAATGTTCAGTGTATCAGGAACAGCAGCGTCTGACACAAGGTTCATAATGCCAAAGTCCCCGTTTCAAACTTGGGCATACTAGTATCAATCAGATCTTCCATATACCGTGGTAAGTTTTCACCATTGGCAATCGGTGTCATCCGTCCCAATCCCCGTCAAGCATCGTTGTTGTCCACGTGACCTCGGACTCCCTCTGTTGGAGGGCTCGGGACCGAAGGCATCGCCGGAATTAGTTTCGGACAACCGAAGCAGTTCTCGGATTACTGCGCCGCAGGGTTCATCAAGTTGATATCGTGACAGAGCATCTTGGCAATATGGGCATGCGATTGTGAGGCTTTGGATTGAAGGGTACATATGGTCTCACAGCAATTGCAAGTGTAGCTACCAAGAGCTGTTGTAGACTGTAGGTACACTGTCCTGAACTCTCATAAACAGGTATCTATAAATCCGCAGCTTCGTTTGAGAAAGCCGTTCCTTCTCCTCCATCCACCACCAAAATGATATCCCGGCGCCTCAGTCAACTTTCAACAAGCCTCCTCAACCGAACAATGGCCACTCAAGCAACTAGTCAGGGGAGAGCAGCAAACACCAAAGACTGGTCAGCAGCGCAGTATCTCAAATTCGCCGAGCAGCGCACTCGACCCTCACGCGACCTCCTTGCTCAAGTCCCTCTGGCATCACCAAAGCGTATCATCGATGTCGGATGCGGTCCCGGAAACTCAACCGAGGTGCTAGCGAAGCAATGGCCAAATGCGCATATCCTGGGCATGGATTCATCTCCCAACATGATTGAAACCGCACGCAAGGCGCTTCCAAACCTGGAGTTCACTGTGGCGGACTTGCACACTTACAAGCCAGAAGGGCCGGTTGACCTCGTCTTTTCCAACGCCGTCTTTCAGTGGATAGACTTTGAGCATCGCATCCCCATTCTTAGACGGCTGCTTGAATCTCTTGAGTCGGGAGGAGTCTTGGCATTCCAAGTCCCCGATAACCACACCGAGTCATCTCACAAGGCGATGCGCGCGGTTGCTGAGACCGGCCCTTGGTCGGAGACACTTGGCCGTCTGAAGCCTTCTCTCGGACCTTTTCAGACGCCGTTGGAGCTCTACAACGGCTTGAAGCCTCTTTGCTCGTCAATCGACGTGTGGCATACATATTACTACCATCCACTGGGCGGTCACCAGGAAATCGTTGAATGGGTCAAAGGCACGGGGCTGAGGCCCTTTATTGATCCTCTCGAGCCGGAGCAGAGGGAGGGATTCCTGGCGGCATACCTGGAGAAGTTGAAGGAGCTCTATCCTCTTTGCGACGATGGGACTGTTTTGTTGCGATATCCTCGTCTATTCTTGGTTGCTGTCCGCGCCTGAGTTACAGCGTTCTATTTACATGCCTCTACCCAGCGATAGCATAATGTCAATCTTTTCACTCCATACGTCCATGTGAACCACTTCAAACTTTTACAAACAATGAGCGATTCTTCCGCAGTCGGGCGATTGCGACGAGACTCGTGGCTGCAAGCCCCATACAGCCCGCATATGTAATGGCCGGCCTGTACGCCTGGAAACCGCTGCCTGTTCCACCGTAGGCATCAAGGATGTATCCAGCAATCGGGGCACCCTGATATCCCACTGTTAATACGCTGGAAAATAGACGGAAGAATGAAAGAAAGTGTCCAGCTTACCATCAGATATCCACCACCCCAACCTGTAACAATCATAGCGATGGCCACAGACACTCTCTGAGATCCAAAGACATTGCCCACTACAGTAGGCATTGTGGAAAAGAAGCCTCCATTTGCCGCACCGTTGAGGACGACAAAGACAGTCAAAGGAGCCAGAGTCGTGGAAGCAGGCCACAGCGCCAGCATGGTCACGGCATTGATCAACAGGGAACAGAACAATACATTGAGCGCTCCGAACTTGTCGCAGAAGAAGCCGCAAAGAATTCGGCCGGCAGCCGATGACAAGTTGAAGCCCGCCAGGAGACCAGCTCCGGTGGATGAAGATAGTCCGACTGATCTGCTGTACATCGGAATGAAGAAGGGAGGCACAAGGAGGGGAAACGTGGCAATCGCACCGGCAGCGAAGATGATGGCGAATTCAAGCTCGCGGAAAAGACGCCTGAGGGAAGATCAGCACGTAGTCAGCATCAAGGTGCGGGAACAGCTCACCACTCGATAAAGGATGCAGTCTTGACTGGTGATCGCTCCTTGACCAGCCACGCCGCGGGAAGACCGGTTGCCAGGGTCACGAATCCGAGAATACGATATGCCCATGCAGTCCCAAGTCGCTGAATCACAGCATCAAGGAAGAAGCTCGTCGTCGCTCCGCCAAGGCCTCCTCCTGCAAACACGACGCCGTTTGCCAGTCCCCTCTTCTTGCTGAAGTACTGTGCCGGAATGGCAGACACAGACATGAAGCAGAGACTCATGCCCAGGCCTACAATGACGCCGGAGGTGATGAATAACCCCGCGAGGTTCAATATTGTGAAACTGCTGATGACTTCGGATATGCCGAGAAGGAGGATGCCTAGTATGGCTGTCCGCTGGGCGCCAATTGCTCGGACGATGCGAGCGTTGAGGATGGCCATACATGATATGAGAGCGACGGCTAGGGAGCCGACGTAGGACAAAGTTGCTGGCGTTGAGAGGCCCTTTTCCACGAGAGCTCCTTGAATCACTCCCCAGCTGTATCCCATTCCGACAAACTGTACGACTATTAGTGATGGATCTATATGTCTTCTTATTCAGGCCTCATGGAGATCCGAACAGCGATCATACTTACCCACCACGAAATGACAGCACAAGCACCAACGACAACCCATCCATAGCCTCCCTCTGGAACCGTAGAATCCGCTAAGCGAGACGCCTCAAGGATAGCATCAGATGAGATATTCTGAGACTCCTCGTTGCCGGTACTATTGTGAAACCGACTGGTCTGCACGGGAAGCTGGAGGAGCTCAACAGCGGTAGTGGTTGAGGTGGCCATATCGAGATAAAGGGCAACAGCAACGATCTCACATGTGCGTCTTTGCCATCGATGCCGGTCTATATATCTTAGAGTCAACAACGACTGTTGCTATGTATGTATCTGTGATTGTTGCTATGTATGTGCGCGTCAGATCTATGAGGCGCGCCCTCCACTTGACAGGTTCTGGGGACAAAATTGGAGCTGATGTTGGTGGCGCTCTGTGGGTGAGCCGAGGACGGAAGCGATGAGTAAGCGGGAAGACGATGGAGTGCTTGGAACAGCAATGAAAGATTGTGATTTGACAGTTTTTGATTGGTATCATCAGTTATATAGATCATATCTATCTATCACTTGGTCTCTTCGCACGGTGGCCAGTGAGGCTCGTTCAGTTGAACTTTTCATCCACATCCACTGTAATTCAATATCTTTTTATACAGGGCTAGACTTTGCCCGTAAACTTCAAGTTATCTCGCTAATATAGTCACAAAAACACAGTCATCCCTCTTCCTTCCTTTCGCTCACCCCTGGAAGGGAGTCTCGTAAGGCTCCTCCGCCTGGGGCGTGATGCGAGCCAGGTGTCGCCTCTGGCCGTTGTCCCAGTCCACCAGAGCGCTGTGCTGGGTCACTCGGTTGTCCCAAACGACGACGGTCCTGTCCTCCCACCTGACGCGGGCCTGGAAGTCGGCTCCTTGGGCAAGATGAGTGTACAGGAAGTTGAGGATGGCGTCGGATTCCTCCTTCTTCATGCCGACAATGTCACGAGTAACTGGTACGACATTAGTCTCAATCTCAGTCTGATATGCCATTACGTTTCGCTCAAAGACTTACACTGAGGGTTGACGTAAAGGGCCTTCTCGCCCGTTGCGGGGTGAGTTCGGACGATGGGGTGAGGGTGAACGACAGGGTCTCGTCGCTTGATGCTGTTGCGAGCGGCAGCCGCATTGACCTGCTCGATACCCGAGTGCGTGGCCTGAAGGCCGTGCAGGCGCTCCTGGAACAACGGACTCAAGCGCTTGTACGCTTGAACGGCATCAACGAAGATGGTGTCGCCGCCGACCTCGGGCTTGTCCAAGATGTAGAGGAAAGTGGTTCCGGGAGGCTGTCGCTCGTAGGAGACGTCCGAGTGCCAGGCCACAGAGCTGGTTCTCGTCTTGAAGAAGTCCAGATGGCCCTTGTCGTTGACGCCACGGTGGACGAGGTGAACCTCGGGGTAGCCCTCGGGGGAGCCAGAGGTGGGATGGATGTGGTGGCGTCCAAAGTAGGAGCCGAACTTGAGCGCGTCGGCAATGGGCAGATCGGCAAAGTCCTGGTCTCGGAAGGCCACGACCTTGCGCGTAGCGACAAAGTGAGCCAGCTCGTCTTTGCCGGCGTCGCTCAGGGAGGACAGCTGGATGCCTCTCACTTCGGAGCCGATGTGGGGAGTGAGGTCGGTGACCTTGACTCCGCTAGGGAGGAGGTTCGGGTATGAGGTGTCGGCATCCTTGCCATGCTCGTAGTGCTCAAAGGGCGTCAGGGGAGGGTACTTTTGGGCTGGGTTCCATGTTGGGAGGTAGTGAGGGTACTATATCATGGTGAGCTTGAGTACCTCATATCGAAACATGACTTGCCCGTAGGGAGAGGCAAACAGAGACTCACCTTGGCAGCAGGTCCGCCAGTCTTGCCCTCTTCGGCATTCTTGTCAATGTACGTCAGATCGATCTCCTTGTACTGTCCGTCAAGCCTGTAGACGAACTCCGGAACCGGTCCGTTGTTGGTGGCGGTGGTCGTCTCAACCAAAGCAGGAGCCATTGTGTCTTATATAGAGATGTTTCTTCTTGCGTGACCTGATAGTATCTGCTCAAGGTTTGCTCAAGGCAAAGGTAAGCTCACTACTCGGTGGACAATGCCCTTCCTTTTATAAGCTCTCTGCCCGACCTGCCTCTTCTTCCCCTCTTCTTCACTCCCACGGGCCATCGCTTGTCGTTCCCATCGGCTCGGGCAACCCCACCCCCACAATTGATGGCATGCATCCTCAACTCTATGGCGAATTGACAAGCCCTCCAATCAGCCATTATGAGGACCTGTCTGATCATCATCTCTGGCATCCAAATGGATAAATGATGTTAGTCGGTACAAGTTCAATCCGCCACGTTCCGCTGTGCCTTGCAGTATCTCGCTACCACAGATGATCCGTAAGCTTATTGATGCTATTGATGGTGCGGATCACGCCATCCATATTAGACAGTGCAATCGCTGCAGATGTTGTACGACGACGAAGCACGCAATACGGCTGTTGATGCTTGGCTCATTACGTTTCCGTCTTAAATCCTTAGGTGTCCAGTGGAATTGCTCATTATCTTGATTGCGGGCAGCGGGTCATCGCGAGGCCACACGGATCTCGTCATGCCCCGGGATTCCCATTGACTGGTGTCTCCCTATCCGCTCCACCACCAGCTGGCCCATCGCTTGCACGAAAGCGATCCGATCAGGAAACTCGAATCGAAGCGTTATCGGGACTATGGGTGTCTTCTGGAAGTACATGGTGTTCGATAATTTCTCTTGCGTAAGATCATGTTGATACGAGGTCGCACAACGTGCGAGACCATGTAAGCCGAATCTTATATCACAGTCATGACAAAGAATGGCATTCGCCAGCGACTGAGGGATTCGCACATGCTTCCGTGTCAGGACTGGTATAAAACCCTCCCTTGATTGACAAGTCCTAGATTGATCCGTCGCCGCGAAATACATGCGATTGGTCCTCCGTAGTTCAGCTGTTGACGAATGCCTCGGGTCGATTTGAGCTGCGAAAACGGAGGCCTGCATTCGTCAGATACGACGAGATAGTGATCCTGCCGATACACGCGCCGAACAACGGGCAGGAGACAAAGAATTCGACTCGTCTCCAGTCGGTCCCTCTATTGCCTCATAAGACCCTAGGATGGCGAGCTGTTCGGTCCTTTGCTGCCTTTCAGCTTGGTTAGCAAGTGCTTGCTTGTCGATGCGCCCCTCAGCTGATAGAGCTTGAAGAGGTATTGATGCTCTCAATCGTAACTTGATGGCAATGTAGATCGTCAACGGAACGGCATCATAAGGTTCGAAAGATTACACGTCTCTAAGGAGTACATGCTCGAAGAAATCTTCACCGCGGCCGAAGCACTTTAGCAGACCCAGAGGGCTTTATTATAAGATCATAAGGCACGCTGATATGTAAAAGAAGGAGATCTCCAATCATCATTTACGGGTAATAAGCGGAGGTTTGGGCGTGGAAATGTGGCAGAGACCCAGCTGACCGATTAAGTGTGTGCATTGCATCCTTGTGTGCATCATTCAACGATTCGGGTGGTTGACAAATTAAACCAGAATTGCCCACCACATCAGTCACTTTCTGCCACCTTCATAGGCGGAGCGCCGTGGCTGGAGGCATTGTCAGACATTAGTAGACTCCAATCATACAAAAATTGGCCGTATTCCATGGTGAATTGAACGTTCTCTAAAGGGCAATCTCCGCGCGTCACAGAATTCGCCTTCACGTAACTTGACTGCACCCATGAGCCCAGCCCGTGAGCATCTTCAATCTGATGTAATGAACGTAGGTAGTTTCATAGGGCTAGCGACAGAGCCAATTCGCCTTGGTTGTGTATGACCCTCCCTCGATTCGAGAGAGAGCCGTCAACAAGATGGGCATGCCTGAGTAAGTATTTACAACTAGGCGTTTCAGTCGAGACGCAATGGAACGCCAAGAGACTCTATGTATAAGCTCTTCAGGCTAAACTTAAACATCATATTCACTGTGAGCCTACTATGAGTTTATAGCTTCCGTGGTCCCAGGAACAGTTTCGGTGTTCTGCGAGGCATCTCGGAAGAAGTTGTCCAGCCTCTTGTCGGTTTCCTCTATAACTGCCTTTGTCCAGAGAGTGGCTTGGGTCAGCGGAAAACGCCAGCCTGACGATCTCTCACGACATCAATGAGCGGCATCTGCCGCAGACAAGGTTTCCAAGACAAATTACGCATAACAGAAAAGGTAATATGGCTTACTCTCCGTGAGCCGGCAGGGTGCCTTTCAAGCAGTAGTAATCCTATCGCTGACCAGACCGCCTCTCCAAGGTCCGTCACGAGGCGTGGAAAGGCCCACGGCGAAGGCGCTTGCATAGTTGTCAACTCCGACGGCGCCAGCAGGTTTGTGCTCGAAGGTGTGGCGATAGAAAGCGAAACAGTCAGTTAACTCACAGCTTACTATCATCTATATCGTCACAGAAGGTCGGGCCTCGAGCATGTGTGCAGACACAAGGCGACAAACGGTGTTATGGCGGCCGCCTCAGCTCACAGCAAGTAGTTTGAAGTCGCGTCTCAGTTGGTGGACGACGTGCGTTTTTGCGGCAATGAGGCCTTTATGGAATGAACCTTGTTCAGTCCCCCGCGAAAAGAATAGAGCGGATAGCACCTCAAGCCAGTTACGACAGTCGTGTGGTGTCTTTCCCCTCTCCTCAACGAAATTCGTATCTCTCATCGCCGTGTAAGGAAAAGGGAGACTGCGGGGGAAATGTAGGTAGATAAACGGGATGGAACAATACTCGTGAAAGGCGCCACTGGATGACAACATGCGTATCACAAAACGACATGCTGCACAAAAAGAGTCAAAAGGGCAAAAAAGAGATTCTCCTGGACAGAGAACCGCGCTGGACCCGAGGGGAATTGAACCCCTGACCTTTCACATGCGAAGCGAAAATCATACCCCTAGACCACGAGCCCATTTCATTACATAATCGTAAGCACATTATCTCTATAGACGCTTCTCCCCAACCGTGTCCAGATGGGCAAAAAATTTGAGTCAACGACTGGTGGAGAAACAAAGTAAACAATAAGGCTTGAAAAAAAGGAAAAAAGAATGGACCCGAGGGGAATTGAACCCCTGACCTTTCACATGCGAAGCGAAAATCATACCCCTAGACCACGAGCCCAATCAGATACCAAATTGTTACCAACATAGCTCTATAGAGCTTCTGACCCGGGATCGATCAAGCTGAAGAAGCAAGACGTTACCTATGCAATGCCTTAGATTGATTATCTTCAGGGTGCTATTTGTGGTTTTATCGATGTCATGTCTGACCAGTGGACGCACTTCGTACATAACAAAAGCGTGCCAATGCATTCTGGGTGCCTTACGCAGACTGTCTGACAGTACAGAAAGCCCCTTAGGCACAAATGAGCAAAATGCTGCCACACGTTAAGGTACGCGAGATGCGTCCTCCCAATACTGCTTGCTATTTGGCTAGTCAGTGCTGTCATCAGATTGTTTTGCTATAGAATGCAAACCGAGGGGAAACTGATGAGATTAATAGACCGCCGGCCATTCTACTATACCAGGTAGTTCTCGTAAGGTAAAGTAGGTAAGTAGGTAAAGTAGGTAGGTAATTGACAAAGACATAGACTTCACCCGCCGAGGTAGTATCGCGGGATTACCCTGGACCGAGGAATTTGAGATCAAGTTCATACCTAGGTACATATCTTACTTAGGTAGGTACGGAAGGCTTAGGTAGCTAGTAGTCGCCAGCTTTAGACATTCATAAATTCCGGAGGGCAAGTGCCCGATTTTCGACAGTTCAAACGCCAGTAGAAACTTATATATGGTTGTTGCTAGAACTTGTGCCCTTTCATTCTCGGGTGACTGGACTACTACCTTCCTCCCCCAACGATACTGAGATTGCTCAAACTTACGAGAGACCACTCCAACTACTCAAGAGCAACGTATGCATTGAGACTGAGCACCATCACGGCAACATCGTGTTCATAGAGCTAATGACCCAAGGATATCTCAGGTCTGATCACCTAGAGACGACTTCAACTTCCGTAGGACCCCGGACAGGATACTCCACAGAGACCACTTATTATCCCCCAAGATTGACAGGGGGTAAACCCCAACCGACGCCTTCCAGTGGAGTACTGTAGTGAGACCGACAACGCTATCTTGTTATAGGGTGTCGACAGCAACTACAACAATGCAAATATCGACTGTGATACGGTGGCCAACTCCTCTAGGTACGACCTCAAGAACGATCCAAATGGCGAGGGCCACGCTGATTTCAAGGACACTGTCCAAAGCTCCGGAACCGAGGCCTCGACGCCAACATCCTTCCCCATATTATCGCTTGTAACGAGGGTGCTGGCCCCCATTGGCCCTGGGAACCTTGGCCTAGAGCCCCTAGGTATCACCGCATTGTTTGCGACGACTAGGCGGTAAGGTAATCCCGGCATTCTAGATTCTGTAGAGGCTTTGGAACGCTGTCGAAAACAATGGTCCTACATTGTCTGAGCTGATACCGAAGGTGCTACCATCATTGCTCTGGCCAGGCTCTGCTTTCCGACGACAGCATCACCAGCAAGCAACGGCGGCCGTGGCTGGCAGGATGTTCTGTATCTTGCTTTCACTGGCCAGGGTGACCCCGTTGCAGTGCCGCCTGGGCTGCATCCACTGCGCAGGATTTCTGGGACAGCATCAAGAGTCTTGGTGAAAGCGTCGTTACCGGTATCCAGACTGAGGGTAGAGAAGCTCCTCGGAGATTTACATGGCGTCGCCAATGAAGGCGATGTTGGGGGAGCTGATGTGGGGAAGGGTGGCTTCGAGGCGAGGACGGTAAGTACGGTGACGACGAGAAAGACCTTTAGATCAGTAGACACGAGCCCCGATCACGGTTCAGTGACACTGGACGACTAATGATACTAAGTCGCGTCTTGAATACAGCATAGTGCTTGATGAAATGTAGCAGTGAGGGACTTGCTGCGCCTATACAACGAGGCCCAATTCCTTCGCTATGATATCCGCGCCCTTCTCTCCGACAATAAGCGCCGTGTTGTTTGTGTTTGCGCCCACGTTTTCCGGCGCAATGGAGAGATCTGTAAACGCTCGTAAGCAAAGAACTGCATAAACACCATGTATCAATGCTATGAGGAGGAGGGGAAATACTCACCACAAATCTTCAACCCGACCGTCCCATAGACGTTGAGGTGCTTGTCCACGACACCGCCTTTTTCCTTGGGCGCCATCTTGCAAGTGCCAAGTGAATGCCACGTTGTCTCGATGTTTGACCGGATGTACTCCTCGATAGCCTTATCGTCCTCCTCATCGTACTCAATCGGCGGCAGAGCCTTTCTCTCTTCAAGCGTCTTGAAGCCACCCTGCGCTTCAGGCTGCTTTCGAAGAGCGGCTTTGCTACCCTCGCGAAACTTGGGACTTCCGATAGGAAGCTCACTCGTCATCACATTCGTGCGTCGAAAGATCTCGCGCTGCTTCTTGTACGCCCATACCTGCTTTGTCAGGTCCACGCGCTTCGAGAGGAAGCCGGCGTTGAAGCAAGGTGCCGCATCGACGTCTTTGGATGTGATGTGAATATCGCCACGCGAATATGGATATCCAGTGTACATCCCGATGGACAGATATTGAGATGGTCCGTTCTGCTCTTCAGGAAGAGTCTTGTGATCGCCGAGAAAGGAGCTGACGACGGCCAGAAGCATCAATGGCCTCGTTGGCTGGTTCTTGAAGTCACGGTTCCAGTGGTCCTGGAACTCTTGATCCAATTGCGCAACTTCGTCATCCGTTGGACGCAGTTTGGCCGCCAGGTCAACCGCGTTCCAGGTGACGATGGGGTTCTTCTTCTCGACGGCCTCGTGAAAGTCCAGACTACCGCGATACAAATCATCAAGCGTCTGATCAGGCTTGAGCGAGGTTTTGTACGAGTAAAAGATCAAGTTATGGTCTTGATACTCCTCGCCGACGCCAGGAACATCGGCAACAACTGGAATGTCCAGTTTCTTGAGCACTTCCGGATTGCCGACACCCGATCTCTCGAGAATCTGCGGCGTTCCAAGAGCTCCCGCAGAGACCACGACCAGCTTCTTCGCTTTGATAATCGAGGGGTCCCTGTGTGTCAGGTTGGTGATGGGTTGGAAAGATGCATTTGGCAGGTATTCCACACCAACAGCTCTGTTGCCCTCGAAAATGACGCGGCTGACGGTGCTCTGAACGAGAAGATGCAGATTGGGGTACTTGCCCGAGGCCATCAGAGGATGGACATAGCAATGCGCAGTGTCTTGCCGCTTGCCATCAGGCGAGTTGTATCGAAGCCACCGAGAGAAGCCGTGGACAGCTTTGAAGTCCTGCAGATCTATGATTTCGGGAATGCCAACAGCCGCAGCTCCAGCCAGAATGTCGTCCTGGGCATCCTTGGCACTGTAAGCTCCGAAAGATACATGGATAGGGCCGTCGTGTCCGTGAACACTCTGGTCAACCGCAGGGTCATCGAGGTGGTATGTCTCCAGCTTCTTTGCGTAGTGCAGCATGCTTTTCGCGTCCCATCCTTCAGTGTTCCACGAGTCGTAATCGACACCCGAAGCTGCATCACGCGTTAGAACTTTTGTTTCACGTATGTCAAGATCGTCGGCTCGCTTGAGATGTCATACCTCGCGTGTACATGGCAAAATTGATCGACGAGCCGCCTCCAAGTATGCCGCCAGCGGTCACAACGGGCTCCCGACCGTTAAGGTCATCCGTCTTGTTTCCTTTGTATATGATCGCGGTCTGGGTATTTGGTGCCAGATGGTAGAGATATCTGGAGGAATTGACGACGTTGGGGTCGTTGAGATTGTTCTTGCCATGCTCGATGAGGAGGATCGAGAGGCTGGGATCTGCTTTCGCCAATCGACCAGCGACTATGCAAGCCGCGGTGCCACCTAGAAAAGGTCAGCAGGATGATCATGAGGGGGTGAAGATTCGTAGGGTGCCTTGCCTCCGGCGAAAATGATGTCGTATTCTGTTCCCTCTTTGTGAGTCGACATGGTGATGTAGTGAATATTCACAGTTGAGTACTGATACCGGATAGCTCAACTCGGGCAGATGATCCGATGCTACAATCGGAAGAGACCAAAGAGCAGACACAAGGCAATATAAAGACAACGATCCACGGCACGGTCCTTGTCCTCTTTGTGCTACCGTCTCAAGACAATAGGATGCACTTCTCCGCCCCCCTGCTTTTGTGACAGGATGTCCGCGGTCTCGATGCCCATGGCCTAGATCTGCCTGCAAGATCAACCCAATAGCTTTGCTGCTGAGCTCGCGTAACGATCTTTGTGCCCAATTTGCCCATGGAGATGCCCCTTTATGCATGTGAATGACACGCAAGCTATCCCTTCAGCCCTGTAGCTTCGCTTGGCAGCATTCTCATTGGAGCGGCGTCCGTTGCGATGCTTGCGGGGTAATGGCTCCTCGATTGTGACCCCAGACAAAACATCTCCGCACCGGGGTATGGCGAATCGGAGTTGCTGGGTATTGAGCTTACCGGGTATTGAGTCTTGTTCCGCGGCAAGAGATGCCCAATGAATCAGAGTCGGTGCTGAATGAGACGGGAATCGTGTCGGCTGTCGTGGCGGAATATGAGAGGGAGTTTCTGCGACTACCCGAGGTGACATCGACTATGGAATCGACAACACTGTATGATTCCAATTCATATTCATGCGATGCTCAGGCCCATAAAGAGCCACCTCCTCGTGGTAACTGGCTCGATTCTTGACGCGACGCATGACCCCAGAGGATAGAAAAACATGACCTTTCCAATCATCAAGTGTTGACAATTCGCCTGATTCTCTACCACTGGTGGGAGTTGATGACAGACTAGGCAAACTGACGACTATTGAAGCTCCCCGCTTGACCCTCCCCCATGGGGTTCGGACATACTAGCTAGCCAAAAGTCCGTTACAGCTGGCCACGTAAGAAAGCAAGGTATGCCTTCCGTTGCGCTTAATGCGGAAACACTGAGACCGCTGAACGATTGACTCGTGGCCGTCGTGAGCGATTGTTGGAAAGCCTTGGCTTGCTGAGGCTCTGGCTGGCTCATCTACTATCACAGAAACCGTCCAAAGACCTGCAGAATAATGAAGAATTTTTAATCATATAAACAGTATTAATATTATATACTTCTAGAACTACAATTGATACTCCGCACAGTGAGGAGCGGGAGCAGCCAGCATAGGTATCAGCCACCTCTAGGTCTCCGCTTGTAAAAGCAATGTCTATAAACTTTTCGTCTCTTATCATCATCAATGCCCCCCTTGTTGATTCTCATTTGGTTCCACATCAGTTCTGGGACTCACTATCCCGAGCCTCTTCGGGGTCTGCCTTCTCAGCCAGTGTCTGGTCTCCCGTGAGCTTAGGGTTGCGGATCGCCAGGGAAAAGGCAATCAGCGGCACGCAGATGCAGATGCCCGTGATGGTGAGCAGGCGCTGAATGTACTGGTACGAAGCAATGATGGCGTCTCTCTCGGGCGTGCCAGGCGGGTAGGGAACGATGGCCGCGAGGGGGTTGCCGTAGGCATCAATCGCCAGCGTCGAGTTGATGCCAGCGAGTCTGGTTTCCAACTGCTGGGGCAGGATCTGCGTCCACATGGCTCCGGAGACTGTGTTTCCCAGGGCAGATCCAATGTTATAGAGGGCCAGGAAGAGACCCGTCATGACGGCCAAGTTCTCGTGCTTCAGGCCAACCTGGATGGAGGCCTGGGCAGTGTAGGGGAACAGACCACCAGCAAAGCCCAGGACAACTTGAGCGGCAATGACACCCACACGGGCAGAGTCGGCAGTAGACCCACGGTAATGGATGAGCAGCCCAAAGGCGACCATGAAGAGGCAGGTTCCGGCAATGACGAACATCTTGAGACGGCGGACCTTGTACACCACCAAGCCGAGAATGACTCCAACGACGACACTGACGAAAGAATAGACGGACGTAATGCGAGTCGCAGCGGTGATGGAAAAGTTGAATGCCACCACAAGGACGGTGTAGAGGAAGTCGGCTTGCATGGCCCATGCAAAGTTAAGGCAGACGGCGATGCCCATGGGAGCCCACACAGAGCGGTCCTTCATGAGGGAAAAGGGAACCAGTGGGTGGGGGGCCCTGAGCTCCCAGAAGATGAAGACGGGGATGCAGCAGAAGCCAACGACGAGCGGTGCGATAATGTGCGCGGTGCGCCATTGCGTGTGGACGCCGCCAGCCAGAGTGAAGGGCACGAGGATGAGGGCAAAGACGGCGATGAGGAGGATGATGCCAATGACGTCGAGCAGCCAGAACAGCTCGACGACGAGGTTCTTCAAGCCGAGACGCTCAAAGGATGATCGGTAGTTCTCCAGGCGGCCCTGCTTCTTTGCGCGGTGCCCAACCACCGACAGAGAGATGATGAGCGGCAGAGCGCAGACCGGGTAGATGATGCACCACATGCCAATGCCCCATTTCCAGGTCGTCACCTTGAGGACAGCGCTGGCGACGTTGCCGCTGATCCAGGCGTTGATGATGAACGGCAGGGCGGGAATGTAGCTGAAGAAGAGACGGGCTCGGGTCGAGGTGATGTCGGCGATGATGACCTCAATCAGCAGGATGATCATGGTGTAGCCGACCTGGTAGATGACATTGCCGCCGGTGTAGGTCGCCATGTTGGTGGCCGAAGCCTCAATCGCCGTTCCGATGACATAGAAGAAGACGGAGACGCAGATGAGCTCGACTCGGCCAAAGACGTCGGCAATCTTGGCCGCGGTAGGCTGAGCAGCAGCCGCAATGACCGCTCGCAGCACGTTGATCGTGGCGAGGAGAGAGTGGCTGTCGAACGAGCCCGTCGCATAAGGCTGGTAGGTGTATCGCAGAGTGCCGTCAAGGCCATAGCAGTAGGCGATGAGGAGGACGCTGAGGAAGATGAAGATGCGGTCGACGAAGGTGATGGCGCCGGAAATGGCCTCGATGCGGGAGACACCAGGCGACTGGAGGTCTCTCAGCTTCTCGGCCGTCGACTTCTCGGGATGTTGATACTGCTGATCATCCTTGGCGACAATTGTCTCTGCCGTCTTTTCCGCCCCGGGAAGGGGAGTAGGTGTCAGGTCGCCAGACATGTTGCTGAATCACGATTGGCGAGTGGTAATTCAAATTCAGATTCAGACAATGTGATTCAGTGTCACTTCACTGTGTCCCCGTGGTCAAGAGACCGAAAACAATGAGACAAGGAAAGAAAAAAAAAGGCGACCGAATAAGCAACTGGGATCTCAGTCCAAATGCTCCGGATGCGGACGAGAGTGCATGTGCATATGCAGCAGAGCAAGGGGGGAGGAGGAGGAGGAGGAGGAGGGGAAGACAACCGACAACTCTCAAAAACGTCACGTCTGTAGCACACGGCTTACCTTATATATCTCCATGTCTAGCGTCAACTTAAAAACGGTCTGCCTGACGCCTGATGCGATCGATTAGATCAAAGCGGGCTCTGTCAAGCTGATGCGCCGCGGTGGTGACCCGAAGGAGCCACCGCCAAGCAGTCTAGAAGCGTTCTTCAGCCGGCTTCTCCTCGTTATCTGATCATCAGATTTTTATTGCGGGCCAGATGGAGCGCTGAAGAGGAGAAAATTCTTCGGTTTCCTACTCATGAGCCAGCTAACAAGGCCCTACCATCGGGCTCTGCTTCCCAGTCTGGCTAATCAAGGACTCGTACGCCCCGGTCTGTGGCACGACGCAGCAGCTGGGAGGGCATCGGCACGGCGGTAGGCAACCAATCAATCGCTTGCTGGAGGGCTCAGCAGGGAACGAAGTCCTCTTGTGCTGCCGCCTGGTAGATCTGGATGGGATTAGCAGTATGGGGGCTTGGGGGGCCAAGAAGCTCTTGTCAGTGGCCCAACAGATTGTGGCGAGAAGAGGAAATGGTTCAGCCAAGGGATCCTCTCGCCAAGCAGCCGAAGCGATGGCGAGGAGCCGAATCCCAGCCTCGAGCCAATCTTTCCGACGGAGCGCAGGATGATGTGCATCTTCCAAAATTTTGTATGTACAACGCCTCGTCTGGGTCCGGCTTTGCTGCAAGTATGTAAGTGGTTCCGTGATTCTCGTTGTTGGTCCGAGACAATGTCATCATCCCCTGTCCTTGCTTTCCCCTTCCTGCCTTGGTTCTCCTTCATCATCATCAATATCATCATCGTCATCATCTAATCTGATCTGATCGCTGACGAGTCCGAGCTTTGCCAGCCTCCTCATTCCTTCACACCGGAAGGGTCCGCACTTTGCCGCAGCCACATAATCTACACCCTGTAAACAAGGAGGGGCCTGAGGAATTTTGCTGAATTGTGGCGCTCCGTGCAACCCGCACCAGAAAAACGTTCTAGTATTGCCATTCCAGGTACAGCCAATGACGAGACGAAGATCATCGGACCGCCACAAGAATCAGAAGAGCACGAGAAAACCGCGGCTGAAGCCATGGCGTGAGAGTTTCTGGCTTGCCCCTATCCCGTGTTGGGAGACACTAGCAAGGTCTCCTCTCGGAGCTTTCCAAGCCACCGAGTCGCCAATTATCGCATCCGGAAGCCCTACAAAGATCCGACAGCCATTTTCGGAGCTCGAGAAGCGAGCGGGTTCCCCGGTACCTTGACAGTGAGGATGGACGCAGTCGGTTCATACTCAGGCCGCAGGTTCCTTTGGATGATATTCTGCATCCAGGGATTCTGGTATCCAAGCAGTACGACAAAGAAATCTCCTCAGGGGCTGTGAATATCTTCGCGTCGCGTCTAACAATCACGATTTTCCCGACTTCCTTCTCCCCGAGTATGGGCCATCACACCTTACACCCTCATATGAACGAGGCGTAACACAGATATTGTAGCCTGCCTTTTGTGATACCCTCTCAAAATTGATATCAGCAGACGCATTCACACGACGTGTTGACTGGCCAATACTCAGCCCTGGCTTGGTTCCGCTCCGCCAGCATATCTGCTAGTACTTGCACTGGGCGGCCAAGTCCAACTGGCTTCCTGTTCCTCCGTTTATTTTTTCAAGACGTCCCATGTTCGTCAGCCATCAAGTTCTCCTCTCATAATCAACCGATGGCCCTCTCAGTGCTGTGTCTATCACCACCCAGGATAGTGGCTTCGGGTGGCGTCTCGTACTCTCAACAATAGTCTTGCCCTCTGGGTCACACCTGCAATTTTATTCTGGCGCTTTCAAGATGGTAGTAGTCTCGGTCCTTCAATATCACCTCCACGTGTGGCCGTCAGTGATACGCCGACAAGACCGGCTTACATCATAAAACGCCCTGTCAAATGTCCTGTGCTCCCGAACCTCTGCGGATGACCGCTTCCACAGGCTGACCCCGGCTCTCTTAGCTAAGGGGTCGCTTTAAGCATAAATTGTGGGCGTGGTGACATTGATATAGCACGATCTGGTATCGAAACGAAGGTATACGTTTACACTTCGATGCTAGACAACCAGTTCCATGTCCCGAGTTGATAGAGGCTTCTTTACTGAGCCCCTGAGGCGAGGTGGCTGAGAATCAAAGCGTATCTGCTCCTACTCCCGGGCCATCTGCGATGCTACTGCCCATCGTTGTCCAGCCATTTTGTCGATGCTTGTCTTATGGGCAAAAGCCTCAATATCAGCACCAGGCTTGAGCTCCATATACCTTGGGGCACACAACGGGTATCTCGGCGCTTTCAACTGACACTGCATCCTCCCCCAGCCATCCAACCATATCATACGGCGAGTGGGAGCGAATGTGGATGAGAATACCCCCCTTCCGCCTCGTAATCAACTTTTTCAGCCACTCAGTAGATATCGAGACTTGGCTTACGCTCTATGGTCACCAGTGTCTTGGCCCGGTCATCGGTTCGCCGATGTTGCTGTGGGATGGATGAGCCCTATTACAATCGAGGTCCAATATTCTTCCCAAAGTTTCCCCTTACCGACATAGAAACGCCGCCTTGTAAGATGTGGACCTACAGCCACGCAGGTCTCCTGCTTGATTCAATATATATACCAAGTAGCCCGTCCAATGCGCGTCTCTCTCACTTCTCTCCTCATCCTCACCTCGAGCCGCTGACACTTACCTCTCTGCTCCTTGCCAACGAATCAGCATGTGCGGCTACTCCAAAATCACCAGGCTTTCCCTGGCGACGTTCTGGTCCATAGGGGCCTTCGCGGCAGCCTATGTCCCTCGCTACCCAGCCGCAAAAAGCATCGTGAGCGGATCTGCCGCCCTTTCAAGAAGAGAGGCGAATGTCACAACGCCCTTTGTCGTTGAGGACTTCCCCGTCACGGAGGACGGCCGTTGCGGTGCCACATTCGGTACCAGATGCTGGAGCGACGAGTGTTGTTCCGCTGAGGGGTATGTAGAACCACTTCCAGCACGAATTGTGCATCAATCTCTTGACAGTCTCGGACTGAGATGCTGACTTTGAACCAGATGGTGCGGGTCTGGATTCCTGTACTGCTCTGCCCCTGCCTGCCAGTATGAGTATGGGCCGGCCTGCGACGCCAACGCGCGGCCTGACGGAGAGGACACAGAGGATTGGCCTCGACCTCAATTTGGCGACGTGCCCTACGGAAAGGCCATCTACCACTGCAAGGTCCCAGGTACCGTGGCCCTGACGTTTGACGATGGCCCGTGGGAGTACACTGAGGAGCTGTTGGATATCCTCGATGTAAGTGTCTGAACAGTCTTGAACCATGATGAACGGACAAAGAGGACTGATCGCTTCTGTGCAGGACCATGGTGTCAAGGCTACCTTCTTCGTGACTGGCCGCAACCTTGGAAAGGGGGCCATCAACGACGAAACCAAGGACTGGCCTCGTCTCATCCGCCGTATGAAGGATGAGGGCCACCAGATTGCCAGCCATACCTGGTCTCACCAGCGTCTGCCTACCCTGACCAAAGCCCGCCTTCGCCAGCAGATGATCTTCAACGAGATTGCCATTGCCGACATCATTGGCGTCTTCCCTACCTACATGCGCCCTCCCTACTCGGCCAGCAACGAGGATGTGAACGAGTGGCTCGGCGAGCTGGGCTACCACGTCACATACTTTGACCTCGATACGGAGGGCTACCTGCACGATGACGATGAGGCCATCGAGGAGTCCAAGGAGATTGCCCGGACCAAGCTGGAGAATGCCGACCCGGACACTGATTCTTTCTTGCACATCGAGCACGACACGGTGGCTCATACGGTGTCGACCCTGATCTCGTACACCATCAGCCAGATCTATGAGGCCGGCTTCACGCCCGTGACTGTCGGCGAGTGTCTCGGCGATCCGTACGAGTTCTGGTACCGAAGCCAGGATGCCGGCTTCTTCAAGCGGTCAGTCGAGGCCGACCAGGACGTCGTCGCCACCAAGCGCCCGTTCTACCAGGAGGCGCCGCTGGCTCCTGTCGTCAAGCCCAGGAGCTTCTTCGACAGGCTCTTCTCCTCCCAACACAAGCATCAAGTTCATCCCACATCTCATGCATCTACAGCCAACGGCTCTTTGAGCGTGAATGGTTCTCTGGGCTTGAACGGCACCCTTCCCGGTGACCAGAACTCGACCATTCTCTACAAGCCTACCAAGGACGGTCGTTGCGGGCCCGCGTTCGGCGATGCCTCGTGCATGAACCAGAAGTTTGAGAACTGCTGCTCCAGGGCCGGATGGTGCGGATCGACTGACGCCCACTGCCTGGAGGGTTGCCAGGATGGTTATGGCCGCTGCGGACGGTTTGGCTAGTCTACCAGCGTTCTCTCGTCCTTTCTTCTTCCATCTCTGAACTTCTTACACTAATGTTGAATCAACTGTGGCCGTCGGGTTTGCTTTGTTAATGCAACGTGGGTGACCGATCTAGTTGGCGGATTGGACTTGCGCGACTGATAGAGCACTGGCGTTTGGGGTTGGATCCATATAGCTACTTTCCGCGATGATGCGCATTTCATCAGTCGGGGGCGTTTGGCCACTGGCAGCTACTGGGGCCAGTCTTTAGAGTACCAGAGGCTGGGCTGCTTATCACGATGAATTGACTAAAACGTCGCTTTTTTTGAATAAGCTGAAAGGTTCATGTCAGAGTTGTGATGCTTGCTATGTCTCATGTGTCACGATCCCCAGCCAGTTGTCTAACAACAGCATCTATTTGTGCAAATGCTTAACCTTGAGAGGGTTTATATAAGATATGACGAGCTATTCCTGAATTCCACAAAACTTCTTTCAGCATCAAATACATTCATTCTACCATGACCACGCGTGGCTCATGTCTATATTCTAAAAAAGCTTGAATAGAGCAACGATAATCCCATCACATTTGCTTGCTCACAAAGGACCTCGTACGCTTCCAGGTGATGGATAGGACTGTGTGGACTTTGTAAGCTTGTCTGACTGAATTGAGTCTAAAGAGCCTACCTCGAAGAGGAGCAGCATCTTGATGGCTGTCCTTGGGTACTTAAATGAATTGACCTTGCAATCCTAGGTAGGCACCTGAAAGCCGGATCTGTTAGTCCGGCTGATAAAGGCTCTATTAATAGAGTAGACCCTGCATTCTTTTTTTTTTCTTGTGCCTAGGGCCAACTTTAGCTTTCAGCTGATTGCAACATATGAGGCTAGACCTCCGCGGTTCTCCAGAATCTCAGTCAGTTAAGTGTCCACTATAACAGCAGGGGAGGCAAATTCTACAGACAAGCTAATAATGCAGAGAACAGCCCAGCCTTAATAACCCGCTTATCTCGCCATTTTACTGCAAAATCTAGAGCTCCTGAACACGCATAGACAAATTCTAAACACGCATAGATAACTAAACTGCATTTATTATAAGTCACTTTTCTACTTAATCTAGGTGTATTTATACTTATAATTATAACTTTACTATTTTATAAAAGTATTATTAATTATCTTATAAGAGAAGGAAGTAAAAGAAAGGCATTATAAGCCTTATAATATATAGTTATATATTTATTAAAGCTAGTATATAATATAAAAAAGTAAAAAGATAAAGAATAATTAAAATTATAAAAGCTTAGTATAATATTAGTATAAAGTTAGTTTAAACTTAGTAATTACTTAAATTATATATATAATTATTTTTAAAAGTATATATATAAATATAATTATATTTATCTTTAAACCCTCCTTAAAAAAAGGGTCTATTCCTTCTCTTTTATACTTAAAATAATATTATAAAAGTATAAGCACTTTATACTAAGGTTATTATAACTTTATTCCTTTTTTAGTCTTACTTTATAATAAATTTAAAGTAAAAGCTTCTCTTTTTTATAATAAACTTAATATAAAGACTAAGCTTTTTTATAATAAAGGCATATTTATAATCTTAATAAGTTACCCTCCTTTTTTTTATATTATTTTAATATACTTCTTTTATATTTCTCTTTTTTTTATTCTTTTCTTTTTTTTCTTTTTTATATAACCTTTTATTTATTTAGCTTTTTTTATTTAAGTATCCTTCTTTTTTTAAGGGGAAATTATTCTAATATTATT